>OZ021724.1:103083522-103391022 GCA_963978545.1 Linyphia triangularis | reverse complement strand
TGTATGTAAAACTGTAAACGGAATAATTTAAATAAATTGATAATTTAAGAGGGAAAGCATACAAAATTCAAAACTAAATTTCCAGAATTCTATTAATAAAGTTACTTCTTTTGTACATAGAAACATTCATTCCATTATATATTTTAGGAAACTCCAATATATTTGGAGTCAGTGATGTGCCCTCAGACATAGTTCAAGCAATGATTGTGTAATTCCTATTAAAAAAAAAAAAAAAAAAAAAAAAAAAAACATTTTGATTCTTTTATTTTCTACTAAACTACAATGAGGATTTAGTATACTATTTAGGGTTTAATTTTATGCATTCCAATATTCATATTTAAATTTATATTTTTAATATTGTTTCTCGAATTATTTATCATTTTCATAATAATTGTTTCTAGAATTATTTATCATTCTCTCATAATAATTTGTCACGCTATTTGAGGCCCCGAAATTCGGGAGTTTTTACTGGCTTTATAAAGCCAGCTGTAAAATAACCTGAAAAACAATTCTTAATCCAACACAGTTAGTTGATTGGTGAACTCAACAACCTATACTTGTGAACAATAACAGATAATCACATCGGGATTCGGAACCCAAAACCAACATCCATGCCTATCCGGGATTCGAACCCAGCACCTTTGGCATACGAGGACAGAGCTCTAACTACACAGCCATCACGTGGGCCAACATGTCTGATATAGCCGTTTACATTAAAAAAAAAAGTTGCAAACTTGGCTCTATCACGCCAATTTGATGAGTTCGCCATTACCATAATGTTAAATGCCCTGCTCCTTGTAAAACTCGCTTCCCAGCGTTATCTCTGTAAAACTCATTATCACGCATCAAGAGACTCATTGCAGGAAAACAAACTATTGCACTGCCTTATGCGAAATGTACATAAATTTATCTTTTTTTTATAATTAATGCTAAGAAATATTTACAAATATACAGAAATTCGTAACAATATAAATAACATGGAAAATTTGAACCTGTCTTTATAACATGACTGTTGGGGGGTGGAGGTCGAAATTCAGATGACTAATTGGGCTATGCTAATGCTAATTTGGGACAAGCAAATAAGTTGTCCCAGTGCAACTCAAATTTTATCCTCGAATATTACTCATCTCTGTCGTTGAGTAATCCCAGATGAGACAACGCCGATATAGAGAAGAGACACGCCGACATACGCCATTGACGCCTGTAGCGAGCAGAAGTGTCTGTGAATTTAGTTCTTCGGCAGTTCAAAATACACGTGTTTATTGCTGCGTGCCGAACCAAAACCAACATCCATGCCTATCTGGGATTCGAACCCTGCACCTTTGGCATACGAGGACAGAGCGCTAACTACACAGCCATCAGGTGGGCCAACATGTCTGATATAGCCGTTTACATTAAAAAAAAAAGTTGCAAATATCTTTCCAATACCTGAAATTACATATAAATAACATGGAAAATTTGAACCTGTCTTCAAAACATAACTGTTGGGGGGGGGGGTCAAAATTCAGATGACTAATTGGGCTACGCTAATTCTAATTTGGGACAAGCAAATAAGTTGTCCCAGTGCAACTCAAATTTTATCCTCGAATATTACTCATCTCTGTCGTTGCGAGTAATCCCAGATGAGACAACGCCGACATAGAGGAGAGACACGCCGACATACGCCATTGACGCCTGAAGCGAGCAGAAGTGTCTGTGAATTTAGTGCTTCGGCAGTTCAAAATACACGTGTTTATTGCTGTGTGTCGTGTCATTAATCAGGGGGGAGGCTGGAATTCCGATTGAGGACCGTTGTCATTTTTCTTTCCTGCTTTTGCGACTCTGCTAATGAGTTTTAAGTCTTTTTGACTAGGACGGAAGTGTTTTATCGACTTTAATCAAATGGAATGAAGACGGCTGTTCTCAATGGGATGCTAAATGGAAACACACGGTGAGTAATAAGCGAAGGGGGCGCGCACCCGGGGTTGCTGATTAATTGGTGGGGGGAGTTGGAGCTACAATTGCTAAGCGCATGTTTACTATTTTATGTACTTAAGTTATTTTAATTATATCGTAACAAATATTCTTATAGTAGAATATGAAACTGCAGATTATTCTTAAAAATTGAATATTATGCACTGTTATTTTAGTAAAAATTGTGAAAAAGTTTTGTAAAATGGTTGGCATAAACTTGAATATCAAATAAATTGTGGAAAGGACAAATTTTAGCCCAGCAACTTCTTTTTAATTGGTTTGGTTTGTACACTCAATTACCTATTTTTATGCACAGTAACGGCTAATCACGCCGGGACCTACAGCTTAACGAGGATTCCGAACCGCGACGAACATCCACGGCTAATTCGGGATTCGAACCCGGTACCTATGACATGCGAAGTCAGAGCGCTAACCCCACAGCCATCAGGTGGGCAAACTTTTTTTTTTTTTTAGAAACTTTGTTATCAAACAAAATTGTACTATCCTGGTGCAATCAAATTTTTAATTTAAATTCTTTATTTTTAAGTCAAATTTTTTCAAAGTTTAACTCTTTTTTTTTTTTTTTTCATGTATTCATATTCATTTAATTTCTTCATGTAATTCCATACGCTAGTGTTGGAGCTAAAGTAATTTCATTTGTAATGAACATTATAAATAAATAAAAAATTTCATAAATATATTCCTTACACCCATTCTTTATTGTTACCATATCAAAAAGAGCACAAATCTTGATTTCTGTGCTCCTATGTTCCTTATATACCTGAATTTTTAAAGGACCCAATTGTCTCTTAATAGCATACACATTCCAGTGTATACGATTAAGGGATATTTGCGTTCAATTTTTAATTTCATTAAGGGGGATCGGAAGGCAAAAATTTTTTTCTCGAAAATCATTTTGGGGTTTTTAGCACATCACAATATTTAACTGTTATCTATAAAATGGTTTAACTTGGTATACAAAGTACTCATCCAAAATTTTGAAATATTTTTTGAAAAAATAACATCCCTGAAAAAAATCGTCTGCTTTGTACTTTAAACGCCGTTTTCTCAAAATGCTGTTTTTTCACACAAATGTACCTTTTCCTCAGGATCTACTCAGCATTTTGCTTTGAATTTTTTGTTCCGGGTACTTATTGTATTTTTACACAAACAGGCACCGCATGCTTTTACTGAAATGTTAATTAATTTTTTTTATTTTTTTATTTTTTTTTTATGGAAAATTTTATAATAAAACTTCAAAATATCATAAATCCTAAACAAAGTTTTATTTATACAAAAGCATGTGTCATTCTATGTAAAAGTCTTTTAATATTGACTGTACAAAATTTTAAACCTATGCTATGAGTAGTTTATGGTTGGTTGGTTGCTTTCAGATTATCTAACGCCATCAGCAACACGAGGGCTAAATGCGCCGAAACATTCGTCATTTGACAAGCCAACATAAATTTGCAAACACCCATGCCTTACGTGGGACTCTAACACGCAACCTCGCGGTCCAGAAGCTAGCACCTTAACCACTATACCGTTTGATCGGCATGAGTAGTTTAGGAGAAAAGGTACATCAAAATGCTTTTTTAACATGGACTATATAGAGCCTTCGGACCCCTCAATAAAACGGGTTGAGTAATTTTAGCCTCACATAAGGTATGCTTATTTTGTGACAGATTCAAAGGTGAACGTACAGACAGATTTGAACCATCAAGAAGCCGATACACGTAAAACAAAACCACTAGAAACAATTTTTTATGTCCGAGTGTACTCCTAAAATATTTACTTACTACATTTTATGAATGAGAAATTAAAATTAGTTTGCTGCATGATCACCAATGACAAACATGAAGGCTAATCAATGTTTCTAATAATTGCTCCGTAACATTTTAGCATGTGGTAGTATTGCTCAATTATTCTATAAAAAAACAATGTATTAGAACTTATAATTGGCTTAAAGTTGTGCCAGTTGTTATTAAATCCTTTATATTAAGGTAAACATATACATTAGGAATTGGAAAATTTGACTCAAGTCTGCGTTTTTTTTTTTGTTTTTTTTTTTAAATATTCCCGAATTCATTACCTTTAAAATAATACCCTTTTCTTTCTGAGACTAAATTTACTTTTTAAATTACAGTGGATTTTGTGAACCGGTTTTGTATCACGTACATTAGTGTACTAAACTTTAAAAGAGTTTTCTGAAGAATGACATTTTGGTGTTATATGACTTTATGCCAACGGTAATAACTTCACAATAAATTGTCCGATTTAAAAAATTCTAATTTGGTTTTGAAGACACAAGTTGTGAATGTGCTTTCTATGGAGAATCTAACATATATTGTTATAAACACATTTTTTATGAACAATTTAATCTTAATTTTTTGTTAAAAACTATGTGTTTTTTTTACTTTTTATTTAAAAAATTTTAATAAATTGCAGCAAAATTCAAAATTTTCTATAGGAACATTCGTCAGTATAATATCTTTTATTTGCAATACAAATTATACCTCTAAATTAATTACAAGTTTATTTATGTATGTTCTAATAACGTCCTGATTAGTCCCTCTAATTGCAATTAACTGATTAAAAAATTGACGGAAGAAAAAAGTTCATATTTATAAATGCATCATTTTTAATTCTGATATACGGCCAAAAAGTTTGAAATTATTACTTTAAAATTAAAGTTGGTTGTTTTCAGATTATCTGGCACCGTCAGCAACACGAGGGCTATAATGCGCCCAAACATTCATCATTTGATAAGCCAACATACATTTACAAAGACCCATGCCTAATACGGGACTCGAACCCTCAACCTCGCGGACTAGAAGCCAGCACGGTAACCACTATACCGTTTGGTCGGTTTAAAATTAAAGAAAATCATCTCAATTGTATATATATACCTTAACTTCGATTTTGTGTATGTGGGTGTGGGTGGTTGGCAGGGTATGTCGATGGAGGGCAAATCTGCGGAGGTCTATTTAACCCCCTTGCCGTCATTCAATCAGATTGAAACTTGGCAGATAGATTCGATGTCAATGACAATGCACTCTATCAAATTTTGGTGGCTCTCACTGTCACTAAAAGGTCGCTTTTACGGACTACTAATAAAACAACTTGCCGTCATCCAATCATGCTGAAATAGCATTTAACCGATCATTGAAGAAACTCTTTCCTGTTGCAAAAGTTGTTTTAATAAATAAATAATAAAATATTTCAATCAGAATAAATCAAAGATATTTGGATGTGAGTGCATACATTCACATTCATTTTTAATGAAGAAATTTTGAAAAGTAGTTTATCGCATATTTTGCTGATGGAGATATTATTGATATTTAAAATTCGATACCAACACCTAGCACACGCTGACAACAAAAACGGCACTTTTGATAATGAATATAAAAAATGCCAATGCACATAAAGAATTTATATTAAAAACTTTTTTATGGCTTATATTATTGTAATGACGAAAACATGTAAAACATATTGGACATAAAATATTGATCTTGCCCTAAATAAACACATCCTTACTTATCTCAATCCTCTAAACCCTCTCACTCTCTAAAATCTCATGCACTGTGGTTCCCTTCCGTTTCGCCAGGGGGCGAAAGGGGTTGATAGCTGTAAATGAGGCCAGGATCATTTTTTCTCAACTTGTCTTCTGTTGGCCGATGGGCAGAGGAAGTTTGACCTATCGCAACTACTATCTTTTTGTGAGGTGGGTTAGTGATCGGGGAAAGTAGGGGGTGGAGTTTCCGTTTGTATATGTTGAATGACGTAAAAGTTGTTTGGGTTTATAAAATACTTACAAGTTCAATAGATTTTTACTTTCAATTAGCGTTTACATAAGGTAATATAAGTATAGGATTCGGTCAAAAATATTAGATTTGTTTGCATTTCTCCACGTTTTTGGAACATCTTGATTTCAAAAAAGTGGTGTAGAAAAAATATGTGTGTTTGTGAGAACGTGGTCAACATAACTCTCTTACAAATTGACTTGCGATGTTCAAATTTAATATGCTTATTAGCAGTGGCTATGAGATCTATCATTAAGGTTTTCGTCGGAATCGCGCATGCGCATAAGGTAGCTTAAAAAAATCATGTTTTTCAGTAATAGCTAAAAAAAGGCTCTAACGATTTTGTTCAAAATCGTTGTGGTAATGCCTCTTAAGTTGTTCTAAACATCCCCACTTCCGAAATTCCCGTAAAAATGCTTTAATGGCGTAAAAAGTTGAAAAACGAATGCCTTTAACACAGAGTTCTCTTTGTATGAACATAGCTCATCAACGATCGTTATCCAATAACATCACCAATATCATCATCTTGGTGGGAGGTGTTTTTTTGCCCATGTAAAAATATTTGCTGAAAATATCGCCAAACTGGCCCTTTTTTTTAAATGAGTAAAAATTTGAAAACGGTAAATAACACCATACATTTTAATGCAATGACCAATATTATAAAGTAAGTGAAAGTTGTGAGATGTTCCTCACCTCTAGTTTTAAAGATAATTGCTAGATTTTAAAATAAATAATCTTAGATGTTTATACGTAAATTATTGGAAGGCTTGAATAAACTGACGAACATATTATTTATATAATTGAACCTATTATCGAAAAACTTATTATTTATATGATTGAACCTATTACCATGGTCAGCTACATATGTTGTGGAAATGCCCTCATGTTAAATTATAACGTTGATTAAGGTGTTAGCTCAGATGTTCACATTGTAACCAGACGCAAATTACACAGGCGTATATGGCTGTGGTAAACAGACTTATTTACAACTAAAGTATATAAATTTTTTCAATTGATCTATAACCCTTTGCACTCGATGCCTTTTTCTCGCGGAGAGATCAGCAACTCGAGACATTTCGCGGCATTTTTGGTTCGGTTCATGGTTACGGATTCGCTTCATAGAAACTAAACATAGTCATTGGCCTTGCATCGAATTTTTGCATCAAATCTAGTGGTCCTCTCGAGTTTCGGCATCCAATCATGAGATGCTTAAGAGGCGACGCTCGAGCGCCAAGGGTTAATCTCTATATATATAAGGCAAAGCCCTCACTCACTCACTGACTCACTCACTCATCACTAATTCTACCACTTCCCACATAGTCACAACTTTGAAAAGCGGCACAAATGTCAACAATGGTAAAAATAGAAAAAGTAAGCTATTCCGATCTCGATTAACCCACTTTAAGGGGTCGAAAAGGGGTTAAACGTTCCAAACGAGGGACATTCGAATGTCCTACTTCTCATTTCGTCACAACTCTAAAAATAGTTGCGAATATCAATAAATATAAACATAGAAAAAGCATGCTAATCCGATCTCGATCAACCCATTTTAAGGGGTCGAAAAGGGGTTAAACGTTCCAAACGAGGGATATTCGAATGTACCACTTCCACATGTCCACAACTTTGAAAATTGGTGCAAATGTCGGCATAGGCAAACATAGAAAAATTAAGCTATTCCGATCTCGATTTACCACCTTTAAGAGATCGAAAATCGTTTAAACGTTCCAAACGAGCGATATATTCGAATGTCCTACTTCTCATATTGTCACAACTTTGAAAACTGGTGTGAATATCAATAAAGACAAAAGTAGAAAAAGTAAGCTATTTCGATCTCGGGTGGATGAAGGGGTGGGAAAGGGATTAAACGTTCCAAACGAGGAATATTCAATGTACCACTTCCCATATGGTCACAACTCTAAAAATTGGTAAAAATATCAACAAAGACAAACATAGAAAAGTTAAGCTATTCCGAGCTTGATTAACCCACTTTAAGAGGTGGAAAAGGGGTTTAACATTCCAAACTCGAATATCCCACTTCCCATACAGTCACAACTCTGAAAATTGGTAGGAATGCCAAAAAAGATAAACGTAGAAAAATTAAGCCATTCAGATCTCGATTAACCCACTTAAGGTTTACAAAAGGCGTTAAACGTTCCAAACTAGGGATATTCGAATGTCCCACTTCCCATTTGGTCACAACTCGGAAAATTGGTACAAATGTCAAAAAAGATTAAGCATAGAAAAAGTAAGCTATTCCGTTCTCGATTAACCAACTTTAAGGGATCGAAAAGGGTTAAATGTTCCAAATGAGGGATATAGAATGTTCCTCTTCCAATGTAGTCATATTTCTGATATTTGGTGCAAATGTTAAAAGGGCAAATGTTAAAAAAATAAGTCATTCCAATATCGATTAACGAATTTTTAAGGGATGAAAAGTCGACTCAACATTGAAACTATACGATTAACTTAATGTCTCAATTCCAATACAGTTACTACTTTGAAATTTAGAACTAAGAGCAAACATAAACGCAATAAACTATTCCAATTTATTATTCATTATTATAAATTTCGTTTAAAATGTCAACAAAGGAAAGTTCCTATTTTGATAAATCAATTTGTCGGGATCGAAATGGGAGCAAACGTCTGAAGTGTAGAATACATGAATGTCTTTTGATCGCTAAAATTATGCAAAGTTATATTATCCGGAACACATTTACAATTCATCTTATAATGATTTATGTAATTTAACACCTCGCAACCCACTTAAAAAGTTTAAGATTTAGTTATTTAAAATATATTTGACTTCTTAATGAACACATACTTCGACAAAATATGGAGACTTTTCATTAAATTAAAAGAATCCTATCAACTAGTAATGAAATACTCATCAAGAAATAAAACATAAACAAATACAATTATTTCATCTTGTTTATTGAAAGACCAAAAAATATATAACTGTTAATGAAGTTGAGGAAAAATATAAGCAACACATAAAATATTCAAACAAACTATATACAATATTTACATTTTATATACAATATTTACATTGCTCAGCATGAGCAGTACTTCTGTGAGCTTCTACAGATAGGGAGTAAGATGCTCACACAACTTGTTTGTTGTTCAGAGTCTTCCTTGAAAAGGTTAACTTTAAATCATGAAAAGAGAAATTCCATTAATCGAAGTGACGAATATCATCTTCATTCTCGTTGCTCTCAGAAGTAACGTAGCTCCCATCATCCAGTCGAAGTCTGGAGTAAGAACGTCTGAATGCGTCCTAGCTGTGAACAATTTTCATCATCGTAATCTACAGTCAAACCCTCTTTTGTATTAAGATTTTGCAGTAATGAATGTCGAAGCTTCTAACTGCAGTTGTTCATCAATTGATTCATTTCACTCTTTTATTTCACTCTCTTAAGGAGACACAGCTTTCAAATAGCTGTTCTTGAGCAATAAGGATTTACTTCTGTCTGTTTCAGAGTTAACAAGCGTATATCATCTTCATTCTCGTCATTATTAGAAATATCGTACATCACATCATCCCTTAAATAAGAATGTCTCCATACATTCTGTCCAGAAACAGTTTTCATCATCATATTGCACCGTCAAACCTTCTTCTATTTTCGGAGTACGTGACAATGAAGAATTCGAAGCTTCTGGGTGCAGTTGTTGTTCATCGACTGATCCAGTTGGGCCACTTGTGTCGTGGTCTTATTTAGGTATCGCTTTCTAAACTTTATTCTTCTTCAATACGGATGAGCAAGTGAAAATGCCACGACGATTTCAAAAGACATTTTTCCGGCCACATTTCAGTCTATTCTCTGTCTCATTGTATTTGAAGGCTTATTTCTTCTGGTCATATGCTTTTGTCGTATATCCATATGCTATTAATTGAGACCTGTTAAAGGATTGTATTGAGGAGTTGGAGTGTTATACTCTAACCTAAGCACTTTGGAGATCGAATTGAACAATCCTTTTTACGCCGCCCAACCCACCCACATGATGTTGTTTTTTTCACTTTCACCGCCTACTCTACTTGTGACCCCTCACCAGAGGAACCCAGGAGTTTAAGGTGACAGTGCAAGAGGAGGCGAAAAAAGTCCAAATGATGGTTATCCTCTTCCACCTCCTCTTCCACCACCTCCTTCTCCTCCTCCACCACCTCCTCCACTTCTAGCGAACTAGACAACCACTCCATGGGCTCCTCTGGCTCCAGGATCACATCTACCTCCCAAAAGGGACAACTGTGTTCCCACTCCATCTCCTCGCAATCCATATCTCACTTTCAACAAGTAACAGTAACGTCAGTAACTTTCAATAGCTTCGTCAGTAACTTTCAACAGTTTCGTCAGTAACTCAACAGTAACTTTCAATATATCAACAACGATTTTCTCACAAGCGCAAACAAAATCTCACTGATACAAATGGCAGATAACTTTAGTCTACAACTGAGTTTGTCTTTTTTACTACAAAGAAGAAATGAGTGCTCATTGTTAGATCATAAGTCTTTGTTGAGTGTAACAATACCTTTAATACTTGGCATTATTTTAATTAAAGGTTATAACAATTGAAGTCTAATTAAGTGGAGTATTGTTTGAAAAAGAAAATATAAAACAAATAAATTCAACCATTCCCATAAAGTAACATAAAATACTAAAATTAATTTTAAAAAAAAAATACATTAAGGAAATAGTGTTCAAACTGAAAAGGCAGTAAATCTCTATATATATAAGGCAAAGCCCTCACTCATTCACTGACTCACTCACTCATCACTAATTCTCCCACTTCCCACATGTCCACAATTTTGAAAATTGGTACAAATATCTACAATGGTAAACATAGAAAAAGTAAGATATTCCGATCTCAAATAACCCACTTTAAGGGGTCGAAAAGGGGTTAAACGTTCCAAACGAAGGATATTCCAATATCCTACTTCCCATTTCATCACAACTCTAAAAATTGGTGCGAATATCAATAAAGACAAATGTAGAAAAATTAAGCTATTCCGATCTCTATTAGCCCACTTTAAGGGGTGGAAAAGGGATTAAACGTTCCAAACGAGGAATATTCGAATGTACCACTTCCCATATGGTCACAACTCTGAAAATTGGTACAAATATCTACAATGGTAAACATAGAAAAAGTAAGCTATTCCGATCTCAAATAACCCACTTTAAGGGGTCAAAAAGTGGTTAAAAGTTACAAACGAGGGATATTCGAATGTCTTACTTCCCATATTGTCACAACTCTGAAAACTGGTGCGAATATCAATGAAGACCAACGTAGAAAAAGTAAGCTATTCTGATCTCGATTAACCAACTTAAGGGTTGGAAAAGGTGTTAAACGTTCCAAACGAGGGACATTCGAATTTCCCACTTCCCATTTGGTCACAACTTTGAAAGTTGGTACAAATGGTCAAAAAAGATAATAATAGAAAAACTAAGCTATTCCGTTCTAGATTAACCTACTTTAAGGGGTCGAAAAGGGGTTAAATGTTCCAAACGAGGGATATCCGAATGTTCCAGTTCCAATGTTGTCATAATTCTGATATTTGGTGCAAATGTTAAAAGGGCAAATGTAAAAAAAAATTAGTTATTCCAATATCGATTAACGAATTTTTAAGGGATGAAAAGTCGACGCAACATAGAAACTATACGAGGATTATCTTAATGTATCACTTCCAATACAGCTACTGCTTTGAAATTTAGAACTAAGAGCAAACATAAACACAATAAACTATTGCAATTTCGATTACGTAATTAAAAAGGGTCCGAAGGGAGTTATACGTTCTAAACGAGGGATATTCAAATGTCTTTAATAATTCAATTATTAATTTTGTTAAAAATGTCAACAAAGGAAAGTTCCTATTTTGATAAATCAATTTGTCGGGATCGAAATGGGAGCAAAAATCTGAAGTGTAGAATACATGAATGTCTTTTGAGCGCTAAAATGCTAATGGTAAAATTTCGTAGGGCAGCACGAGTATTCAGCTAGTTTTATATATTTTAATTGTCTAAAATGTCCAAAAAAAATTGTATCATCTAAATTGTATTATTATGTGTGGTAAGCGCTGCATCAAGACGATTTATACAAACAATGAGGGTGGGTTCTTCATATTTCTTAAAATGGAGTCATTTTTATTGCGTTTGTTGTATAATTTCCACCTCAACTTGGAAATTTTCAATGAATTATCCACATAAAGTAACTAGGGGTGTGGAACATTGCACATTTTCAATTGCTCTTTAATACTGGTAATTGCATAAAAATGTATTATCATATTTATCGTTTTCATATTTTCACTCATTTAAATAAAAATTGACAGTTTGGCGATAATTTTAGCAATAATTTTTATATAGGCAAAAAAAATACCCAAGATAGCGAAATTGGCGATGTTAGTCAATGGACATTACATTCTCCTTTCTTGTGCGTGAAACAGAAAAAAAAATCAATCGTTGATGGACTATGCTCAAGAGAAAAGAGCTATGTTCTAAAGCTACTCGTTGTTGTTGTTTTTTTTGCTTTTTTTTTTTGTTTGTTTTTAATTTTTGCGCTTTTTTCGCATATCTACGGGAATTTCGATGGTGGGACTATTAGAAGACCTTATGAGGTATTAGCACAGAATTTTAATCAAAATCGTTAGAGCCGTTTCTTAGCAATTGCTAAAAAACATGATTTTATCATGATTTCAACCTTATACACATGCGCTATTTCGACGAAAACCTTAATGGCAGTTCCCATGGCCACCACTAACCCACATACAAAATTTTGACATCGTAAGTCAATTTGTTAGGGAATTATGCTGACAACGTACACACAGACATTTTTCTAGACCACATTTTTTAAATCAAAGTGCTCCAAAACGTGGAAAAATGTAAAAAAAATACTTTCATTACCTAATGTAGACCTATGGATAATTGAAAGTAAAAATGGAACTGAAATGAACTCAAGCTTTTAACTTCAGTGTTACATCGGTGTGTTTTTATTCATTCAAATAACACATTAACATATGTTTAAAAGCAATGAATTTATCTTTTACAATTTTTCATTAAAACTTAATTTAGATGATTTACTTTTTTTATAGCGAATTTTGAATCAAGACCTTAAAAAGAACGCATAATATTTAAATATTTCAAAACTAAATCTATTTTTATATTATTAAAAGTTTAGTAACATAATTCCGTCTTCACTATTATTAACTAAATAAGTGATAGCTACAATTAAACTATTTTTAAGAGCCATCTAGAATCTATTACAACTAACATACTTTAAGAAAATTTTATATATAACCCTATTTAGACAAAGGGAAATGATGTATGAAGAAAAAATTAGCATCCACTCAACTTTTCGTCATTAGATGGAAATTGGTTGGTTTGATTGGTTTGTACGTTCAACGACCTATATTTATGCACAATGACGGCTAATCAAGCCGGGACGTACATCTTAACATGGATTCCGAACCACAGCGAATATCCGTACCTAACACAGGATTCTACCCCTGCACTTTGGCATGCGAGGCCAAAGAGCTAAACCCACAGCCATCAGGTTGGCGATCAGATGGAAACAATATACTTTAAAGACATATAAAAGTTATTTTTAAAGACTGAACATTTTCGGGATACTTATGAATAAAGTTTTAGATAAAAAAGATCGTTTATGTTTTTAAATGTATTTCGCATAAAATTTTCCCTTAAAGCATCAATAGCGAAAGTTTTTTTTTTTTTTTTTTTTTTTTTTTTTTTTTATTATTATTATTAATTAATTTCCATTTTTAGGTATTACATATCCATGGTCACGATAGCAGGTTTATAAAAATTTATAATCTGTTTTCATTTTTACAGACCACAGACTCTTGCAACCGAGTCATTTTAATTAGATTTACTCTGTACATTCACATTCTTCAAGAAAAATTACTTGTACAAGTTTCATCAAAATTATCCTCACTATTATCCGTTATTGTTTTCTTTTTAAGGCGGATTGAAATGTAGGAAGCTTTACTGAAATTGTCTTATGTTATTGATTGAGATGATTTTCTTTACTTTTTAAGTAATAATTTCAAACTTTTTGGCAGTATATCAGAATTAAAAATGATGCATTTAATATATATAAAAACTTTTCTTTTCAGTCAATTTTTTAATCAGCTAATTCCAATTAAAGTGACTAATTTGGACATTATTAGAACATACATAAATAAACTTGTAATTAAATAACTTAGAGGTATGATTTTTATTGCAAATAAAAGATATTATATTGACGCATGTTCCTAAGGAGAATTTTAAATTTGGCTACAATATTTATTTAATTATGAATTTTTAAATAAAAAGTTTTTAAAAAATACGTAGTTTTTAACAAAACTTTAAGTTTAAAATATTCATAAAAAATGTGTTTATAATAATATATGTTAAATTCATCATAGGAAACACAATCACAACTTGTGTCTACAGAACAAAATTAAAATTTTGTAAATCGGACGATTTATTATGAAGTTATGACGGTTGGTGTCAAGTCATATAACACCAAAATGTCATTCTTCAGAAAACGCGCTTAAAGTTTAGTACACTAATGAACGTGATACAAAGCAGGTTCACAAAACCCACTGTAATATAAAACCAAAATATCATTCTTTAGAAAAGGCGTTACAAATTTAATACATTAATGAACGTGATACAAAACAGGTTCACTAAACCCACTGTAATATAACACCAAAATGTCATTCTTTAAAAAACGCGTTTAAAGTTTAGTACATTAATGAACGTGATACAAAACAGGTTCACAAAACCCACTGTAATATAACACCAAAATGTCATTCTTTAGAAAACGTGTTTAAAGTTTAGTACACTAAGAAACGTGATACAAAACAGGTTCACGAAACCCACTGTAATTTAAAAAATAAATTGAGTCTCAGAAAGAAAATCGTATTATTTCAAAGGTAATAAATTCGGGAATATTTTAAAATCAAAAAACAAAAACGCAGACTTGAGTCAAATTTTGCAATTCCTAATGTATATGTATACCTTAAAATTAGAAGGTTGATTTCGATTTTGGACCATTAAATGCAATGGTAAAAAAGCCCCGTCGAGTAACACTTCTGAAGGCTCTCCCCACTTTGGTCATTTTTTCGTCAAACTTCAAACACCTCTTCGAGACCTGTTGGAGACAAAAGAAGAACAAAATTTTCGAACAACAAGTGACAGCTTCAAAGTAGGGCTGACACCGACGACAATACAATCGTCGCATTCCATGTTTCATTCCAAAAATCGAAACGTGAAGAATAGGAATTTCCAAACCTCCGGAATGGAGGGAAAAGAACGAAGGAATTCGAATGGATGACGTGCTTCTTCAAAGATGGATTGTCTTTCATCTCCAAAATTTGAGTCCTCGGTTCGCGCTATGAATTATGGATGATGGTTCCTTCAACATGTGACCGAATGCACAGCTTCTCATTGGACAAGTGGAAGATTTAGAATGTGGTTCAAGAAGTAGAACTTTGTGAGCGTTCTGAGCTCCATCTTGTCAGCCATCTTTGTGTAAATGGTCTTTTGGAACTTATTAGGTTTTAAGCCATATTTTGAAATGAAGAAATTTAGGAAGAAGTCCTAGTAAGAATAATTCTAGAGGTCGGTGATATATCGATACGACGATATTTTTTAAAAAATATCGATGGTAAAAATATCGATACAAGTCACCGATTTATCGATATTTTCAAACATTTTTAGTTTTTTGATGATCGCTTTGTAGTTCCGTGTGTTTTTTCGATTTTCTTTATTCCCTTTTCAAAAACATCGAAACTAAAGTTTGGACTTGGCTGAGAGACAGTTAAAAAGGCACCCTAACCAAAAAGAAAAAAAAATGAAATGGAAAGATAAGATCATTTATTAGCAGTCATTAACATAGAGCCGTTTCTGTTGCCAACTTGTGCCTGGAATTCGAATTTAATTTTAAATATTAAAAACATCTCTATCAGCAAAATATGCGGTAAACTACTTTTCAAAAATAAATGTGAATTTTTGCATTGACAACCAAATGTATTTTATTTATTCTGATTGATAATATAATTTATTTATTGCAACAATTTTTATAATTTATTTATTAAAACAATTTTTATAATTTATTTATTAAAACAATTTTTATAATTTATTTTTTAAAATAATTTTTATAATTTATTTATTAAAACAATTTTTATAATTTATTTATTAAAACAATTTTTATAATTTATTTATTAAAACAATTTTTATAATTTATTTTTTAAATAATTTTTATAATTTATTTATTAAAACAATTTTTAGAATGTATTTATTGAAAAAAAATTTATAATTTATTTATTAAAACAATTTTTATAATTTATTTTTTTAAATAATTTTTATAATTTATTTATTAAAACAATTTTTATAATTTATTTATTGAAACAATTTTTATAATTTATTTATTAGAACAATTTTTATAATTCATTTATTAAAACGTTTTTAATAATTTATTAAAACAATTTTGCATGAATTCATGAAAAGAAAAAAATTTGCCCAGAAAAACTACGTTTTTGGCAAAATAGAAAATGAAATAAAAAAAATTAAAGATCCCTATACTCACTACGTTAAAATCTTCTAGTCCAGTACATTTAGAAACTACTTTCTATAAAACCTTGAAATTTGTCGAGTAGGTACGAAAAAGATCGCTTTAAAGGAGACAAAAGTCCCGGACAACCGTATCAGTCTAATTTTCATTCAATTTAAAAAGTTCCCTAAATTATTTAAAATGCAATATTTTCAATTTATTTTTAGACATAGCCAATATTAACATATTTGTTATGAATGTTACACTTCCAATTGTTATTTTATTTTATGCATACTTAGGACTGGATTTTCGCTATGTAAGGAGTCAGTTATGCAGGCTCTCTTTTTAACTAGTTCATGTTATGAATATAAGATGTTACTCTCTAAATTTCATCTTGAGATTAGTTAAAGTAGCTTAGCCATCAAGTAATGTTTTTAATTATTGCAGTCTACGTTTTAATTTTACCTTTCAGCAAGAACTTTTATTCCGTCCACACTTTTACACTTTGTTTCACCGAAACAGTACAACTGGGCATAAAAAAAGTGTTAAAAACGTTAAATTTTTGTTTATTTGTCTGTCTGTCTGTTCGTTCGTTCGTTTGTTTATTTGTCTGTCTGTCTGTTCGTTCGTTCGTTTGTTTATTTGTCTGTCTGTCTGTCTGTCTGTCTGTCTGTCTGTTCGTTCGTTTGTCTGTCTGTCTGTCTGTCTGTCTGTCTGTTCGTTCGTTCGTTTGTTTATTTGTCTGTCTGTTCGTTCGTTTGTCTGTCTGTCTGTCTGTCTGTTCGTTCGTTTGTCTGTCTGTCTGTCTGTCTGTTCGTTCGTTTGTTTATTTGTCTGTCTGTCTGTCTGTTCGTTCGTTTGTTTATTTGTCTGTCTGTCTGTTCGTTCGTTTGTCTGTCTGTCTGTCTGTTCGTTCGTTTGTCTGTCTGTCTGTCTGTCTGTCTGTTCGTTCGTTCGTTTGTTTATTTGTCTGTCTGTCTGTTCGTTTGTCTGTCTGTCTGTCTGTCTGTCTGTCTGTCTGTTCGTTCGTTCGTTCGTTTGTCTGTCTGTCTGTCTGTCTGTCTGTCTGTCTGTTCGTTCGTTCGTTTGTCTGTCTGTCTGTCTGTCTGTCTGTCTGTCTGTCTGTCTGTCTGTCTGTCTGTCTGTTCGTTCGTTTGTCTGTCTGTCTGTCTGTCTGTCTGTCTGTCTGTCTGTTCGTTCGTTTGTTTATTTGTCTGTCTGTCTGTTCGTTCGTTTGTCTGTCTGTCTGTTCGTTCGTTTGTCTGTCTGTCTGTCTGTTCGTTCGTTTGTCTGTCTGTCTGTCTGTCTGTCTGTTCGTTTGTCCGTCCGTCCGTCCATTTCTTTGTCTGTCTGTCTGTCTGTCTGTCTGTTCGTTTGTCCGTCCGTCCGTCCGTCCATTTCTTTGTCTGTCTGTCTGTCTGTCTGTCCGTCCGTCCGTCCGTCCATTTCTTTGTCCGTCCGTCCGTCCATTTCTCTGTCTGTCTGTCTGTCCGTCCGTCCGTCCGTCCATTTCTTTGTCCGTCCGTCCGTCCATTTCTCTGTCTGTCTGTATGTCTGTCTGTCCGTCCGTCCGTCCGTCCGTCCATTTCTTTGTCCGTCCGTCCGTCCATTTCTCTGTCCGTCTGTCTGTCTGTCTGTCCGTCCGTCCGTCCATTTCTTTGTCTGTCTGTCTGTCTGTCTGTCTGTCTGTCTGTCTGTCTGTCTGTCTGTCTGTCTGTCTGTCTGTCTGTCTGTCTGTCTGTCTGTCTGTCTGTCTGTCTGTCTGTCTGTCTGTCTGTCTGTCTGTCTGTCTGTCTGTCTGTCTGTCTGTCTGTCTGTCTGTCTGTCTGTCTGTCTGTCTGTCTGTCTGTCTGTCTGTCTGTCTGTCTGTCTGTCTGTCTGTCTGTCTGTCCGTCCGTCCGTCCGTCCGTCCGTCCGTCCGTCCGTCCGTCCGTCCGTCCGTCCGTCCGTCCGTCCGTCCGTCCGTCCGTCCGTCCGTCCGTCCGTCTGTCTGTTTGTTTGTTTGTTTGTTTGTTTGTTTGTTTGTTTGTTTGTTTGTTTGTTTGTTTGTTTGTTTATTTATTTATTTATTTATTTATTGAAGAATTTATATTTTTGGAAGAAACTATCTAACACCAAAATGGCGGAACGGTCAGTTCAGTATGCTCTTCGAGGTCCGAGCCGCAGGAAAGAGTAGGAACAGAAAAGTGAAAAAGCAACATTTCGATCTCTGTTCCTCTTCATAACTCATGCTTACTCTTCTTTATATTTTATTCCTTATTCTCATTCCTCCAGCTTTGTTTTCTATTTCATTTTCGAACGCGCGAGCCTTATTCCAACACACGCGCGCCAGACTGACAGTCAGAAGAAGGACTGGACCAACTCAACCTTACTCGTTATTTATTACCACCGCATCTGCAGTTAGCGGCGAATTGTGAAAAACGCAGAGGCTATTCGTCATGAGGGGCCAAGCTCTTTTGTTTTATTTTGAATCTATCTTTCTTTTTTTGTTTTCGATTCAAGCAACCGTAACATTTCCCTTCTTGATGTTTTCTTTTTCTTTCTTTTTTTCATAAAACTTGAACTTTTGAGAGATTGTTCCTGTTCCATCTTTCAATTCTTCTCCCATCACAGGAGGATATAAAATTATGTATCTCCTCGAAGTGGGGTTAAAATAAAAACATGGAGAAGGGAGAGGGAGTTTAAAAGTTGATGTTAAATTGCCAGGGAGTATGCGATCGCATATAAGTTGTGTTTCTATAATATTTTAGGCATTCTAAAGGAAGAATGAGGAGGAAGCATTTCTTTGCGACTGAGCATTGAATCTCACTTGACCTTCATTTGACTTTGGAAGAAATGGAAATTTATCAAGAAGAGACTTTTGTTTGAATTCGGAGATAGGTATTCGTATTTCCAAAGACTATTTTTAGTCTTGGTCTTGAAGCATCAATCTCTTTATGAAAAATGGAATGAATGAGAAAGATATATTTTGAAACGAAGTTAACTTTTCTAAAATTTGCTTTAAATGATGTAGTTCCATTAAATAATGTATTAAAGTAATCTATTATAGAAAATATTCTTATCTTCTATACAAATACCAAAATTGAAACTTTTTAAAGTAAAGGGAAATAAATAATTCCATATATAACTTTAAGAAAGTTAAATATGAAATTATTATTTTCATATATCTAATAGTCAACTTTCCACAATATCTACAAATGCATAGCTTTAAAACCTATACATTTTTATACCAGGATTTAAACAATAATGAAAGAACATCAACAAAAATTGAAAGGGAAACATAACTTTTTTTTTTTTTTGTAAGTTACATTATAAAAAAAAAATCAAAAACATGAATTAGTTTTTCGTCAATTTTTTAATGATCCTTTATCTCTATTTGTATACCTAGTATAAAAATCCATACATTTTAAGGAAATACTCTGGTAGATATTGTGACAAAACAAATTATACATTGGGTCTATGGGGCATGAGAGTCCGTCTCAAAAACTACTTTAAAATTGAATCGCGTAAAAGATTTAAATATTTTTTTTTATGATTACATTATTGCACTTTGTGCAGCATTTTTTAAAATTATAATACTTGCTTGAAATAAAAATAATGGTGTCAATTAATATAAAATAAGTAAATCCTCATTTTTATTTTACCGTTATTACATACAGACAACAAATATATCCCTAGCCAAAAAAAGCTTCTAAAGAAGCCCACTAGATGTATAGCTACTTCATTTCCATTGTTAAAAATGCAAACAATTTAACAATAACAATTTAGTCACAAAAGTTACTTCCAATATAAATTTTACGCTTTATTAAGGTATACATATACATTAGGAATTGCAAAATTTGACTAAATTCTGCGTTTTTTTGTTTTTTGTTTTAAAATATTCCCTAATTCATTACCTTTAAAATAATATCAATCCTTTCTGAGACTCAAATTACTTTTTAAATTACAGGGGATTTTGTAAACCTGTTTTATATCACGTTCATCAGAGTAATAAACTTTAAACGCGTTTTCTGAAGAATGACATTTTGGTGTTATATAACTTTACGCCAACGGTCATAACTTCATAATAAATTGTCCGATTTGCAAAATTCTAATTTTGCTCTGTAGACACAAGCGGTGAATGTGTTTTCTATGGAGAATCTAATATATATTGATATTAACACATTTTTTATGAATATTTATTCTTAATTTTTTGTTAAAAACTATGTATTTTTTAAAAAATTGTATTAAATAATTAATAATTAAATAAATATTGCAGCCAAATCAAAATTCTCCATAGGAACATGCGCCAATATAATATATTTTATATGCAATAAAAATCATACCTCTAAGTTAATTACAAGTTTATTTATGTATGTTCTAATAATGTCCTAATTAGTCACTTTAATTACAATTATCTGATTAAAAATTTGACGGTTGGTTGTATTCAGATTATCTGGCGCCGTCACCAACACGAGGGCTATAATGCGCCGAAACATTTCGTCATTTGTCAAACCAACATACATTTACAAACATCCATGCCTAACGTGGGCCTCGAACCCGCAACCTCGCGGTCTAGAAACTAGCAAGCTAACCATTATACCTGGTCGGCTAAAAATTTGACGGAAAAAAAAGTTTATATATATAAATGCATAATCTTTCATTCTGATATACTGCCAAAAAGTTTGAAATTATAACTTAAAAATTAAAGAAAATCATCTCAATTGTAAATGTATAACCTTATGAAATGAAAATTAATGTGAATGATAAAACATGTACTAGAATCCGATACCTTTACTTACAACATACGTTTATTTCTATGGAAAGAATAGCATCCTATTAATCCAAAATAAGTAAATCCTCATTTTTATTTTACCTTTACAACATACATACAACAAACATACTCCTAACCAAACAAGCTTCCAAAGAAGCTCACTAGATGTATAGCTATTTCATTTTCATTGTTTTCTCTGAGAAACACAAATAAGATCATGTCCCCCATGAACTGAATTAAAGAGAACAACTGACCGCAGGGATCATTAAGACTCATCCCAGACAACAACAAAAAATCACTGATAGATGGTCAGTGGTGGAATCAACAAGACCGCAAACGTTGGTCATTTGGTCATCGAAGGGGAATGCCGGTAATGGGGCGCTAAGAGCAGCGGGGGGAAAAAAAAAGATGACGGATCCCCTAACAGGAAGCTTTTAGGGTTACTCCTCCTCCGAATGTCTGTTCTTTCGCACTTCATTTAGGGCAGTTTTATGGCAAATACAAAGCATTTCGACACACGAAAAAAATTGTGATTCTGGAGAAAAATTTTAAATGCAGGGTTTACTTAGAAAAAAACCTTTCGAGTTTGTACTTAGGTGGCAAATTTTTCATTGAATATCTAATATTGGTTTGAAAAATATTATGTTTCTTTGGTTTGAGAATTATTATTAAGTCCTGGTTTGGAAAATATTATGTTTTTTTATTTGAGAGGTATTACTATTAAATCTAGGTTTGAAAAATATTATGTTTCTTGGTTTGAAAAATATTATGTTTCTTGGTTTTGAAAAATATTATGTTTCTTGGTTTGAAAAATATTATGTTTCTTGGTTTGAAAAATATTATGTTTCTTGGTTTAAAAAATATTATATTTCTTGGTTTGAAAAGTATTATGTTTCTTAGTTTGAAAAATATTGTTTCTCCGTTTGAAAAATATTATGTTTCTTGATTTAAAAAATATCATGGCACTTAAAATTAGAATTACGGGTATTATTGATCCATGGATTTCTTAAGATATATACATTCAAGTATTTATCTCTATGATAAATTTCTATCATTTAATATTTTAAATTTTGGTTTGGAAAAATGTTATGACACGAAAAAATAAGTTTCTATTATTTCTTAAAACTAATGGCCTGAATTACTTAAGAAACGCCTTCAAATTTTTAAAACTAACCATTATTAAATATTGAAATTTTGGTTTGAAAAATACTATTCAAAAATAAAATATTTTTGATCCTTGGATTACTTGAAACACAAATTCAAGTATTTACATTTAAGGGAAATGTAAAAAATATTTCATTGAATATTTCAATTCTTGATTAGAAAAAATATGGCAAGCAAAATTACAATTAGTTTGTTATTTAAAAAAAAATCTAGAAATGAATATTTTAAATGTATTTTTTTTTCTTAAGCTAAAAATAATTTTTTTAGACCTTGTGTTGCTGAAGATTGATTTTTTAGTAATATAATTAATAAATTTAGTATGGGTGCAAGAATTAATATAACTTTTTTGTAAGCTTGTTATTCTTTTAAAGAAATACAGTCAATGCATATAGTACTAACTCAATGCATGTAATACTTACAGCATTGGTAAATGCTCAAAATATGCCAATTCATCTAGAAACTCAGCTTTGTTCCAAAATATACGATTTTTTTCAAAGTTAACATGTCAAAAACACAACAGAACAAAATTTGTAGGTCTCCGTCCTCTTTTAACAAATAATTTACTTCAATTATAAAACTACGATTCAACATTTTGAAATTTTCAGTATATTTTATTTGTCATTGGGGGAGTATGGCCAAGATCCGAAAAAACGGCCGGTATAGAATGGTCTACATCAGGTTTGGCCAATGGGAAGGGTTATTGACCAGCGTTGATGTGCTACTAGGGAAGCAGCAATACTTTCTAATTTTCAATAATTGGTTTTAGCTGTTTAATCATTATCTTCAATCAAATGCATGATATTGTGTATTGGAATTTTGCACTGGTTAGAGAATGAATTTACATACAGAATATCAACATCAAGTTAGGTCTAGAAATTAACCAAAGAAAAAGAGTTTTAGAAAAAAATATACTTTCTCGTTAGCAAGTTGTCACGAACTATATTTCAAACTTTCTATCTTACAATTGTTATTGCAAATATTACACAAATGTGAAACCTAAGTCCAGAAATATTAAAATATATCCTTTATGTTGATATTATACACAATACATTGCCTCTTTGTATTTAAAAAAAAATTGGGACTAAGAAAATTCTATAACTTAGAAAGGCTTCAAATGTTCTTTATTGATTCGAAACTTTTTACAAATTTGATATTCTAGCACAGTTTTGCCAAGGAAAACAAAACGAAACAACAAATCAAACGATATATTTCTGTGGACTTCCAAATTCGAATTAAACATTTTTATTCATTCAGAAACTTTATCGTGCTTTTCTTCAGAAAACGCCAATAAGAAATGGAGCTCACGTATTGAAATGATACAAAATAGATCCACGTTTAAACAAGTTCGAATATATCTACAACTTTTCTGTGAAGAGTACTCTTACTTCTTCTATTGCAGACGATAGTGAAATTAATTCCAGCATAATCCTCCATTGTTTTTCAAGCGAAGCACGTATATTTACGTTTAAAAGGAGCATGTATATTTGCGTTGAAATCGCTAACACAGCGTGGTATCTTTTTTGAAGAGTTTATACATTTAGTTCCTAACAGAGTTCTTTTTCATTTGGGTGGCAACGCAAAGAGGATTTCAAAGTGAAGTGAAAGGAAGTTGGATTCCATTTATAATACTGTGTTCTTCTTTCTTTCCTTAGAAGTTTGACTGTATTAAATAAAGGTGATTTATACTTGCTGTTTTCCATGAACTTTTAAATTAATATTGGAATTTTCTTTTGAGGTTCTTGCATATCAAACAACCTTTATTTTATACACCTTCTATATTGTACACTTTGTGACTGTCAATAATTTTGTTCCAAAAAGGTAGTAAAATTTAAGCGGATGAAGAAAATTTTACAGTTCTTAACTATTATTTATTTAAATCAATGTATTGTTGACCAGGGCAGTTATCATACCTTTATTCCAGTGTTTTGACATAAGAGTTTCTTTGAATAAGGTTGTTTATTAATAAGCTAATTATTGGCATTATTAGTATCGTATCTTACTGTAGTAAATTTTTGTAATTGATTTGAAAAAACATGATTACTTCAACCATTGTTTTGCTTATCACGAAAAATTGGTTTAAAATTGATAGAAATCACCAATAAAAATCTCCTATAGTATGTTTATTACCTTATTTGAAATATAACCTTAAATATATCATAACCTGTTTTAAAATAAATTTTAATAAATTATATAAATATCTACACTAAATCTCATTTCTAGAACATCATCATTATCACTTGGAATGCCTATAAAAAGATATTTTCAAACTTAAATAACATTTATGGTATCAACAAATACTGCTGTTTCACTTGATTAAATATATATATATATATATATATATATATATATATATATATATATATATATATAAATAAAAAGTACCAAAAAAATAACCCGTAAACAAAAAGATGTTACTATACATTCTTTATATGTACATAAGAAATATTTAAATGCAAATGCAGATTATTTAAGTGATTTTGAGCTCGTATCGAGCTTTCCTAGTGTTTGATCATTATAAATCAAACCATCAATTCCGTGCTATCAACAATTTTTTTCTCCCAAAAATTGATGGAATGCATTACTATCGACAAATAGTCTATCTAACAAGTTTTAGCACGATTGGTTGACGGCAAGTGGGTTAACCCTCCGAATATTTGCTTACCACAAACACACAAAATTAAATTTTATACCAAGTATTTAAAAACACTTAGTTTAAATAACTAATTTCAACATCCTTCATAACTAAAGGGGGAAAAAACAGTTAATTAAACATTCCCTAACATCTTTTGAAGTGACTGAAAATATATTTTTCTTGATTTGAAATTTCAATGTAAGTGTAACAATCATATCGATCTATAATAAATAAATTGAAATACTTTTGTCTGAATTGGTAATTTCTTTACAAGTGTAAAAACATACCAATTAATAATAAGTAAATTTTAAAAAAGTGTATAATATTAATTTTAAGATAGAAAAACAATCGGCTTAGTGCCGATGTACAGTTACCCTTAAATCCAAGCCCATTACAAAATTGTTGTTTTTATTTGAATTTTATAAAACAACGATACATCAATACAACTAAACAACATCGGCATGCATCTTTTTTATATAAGCAGGTGGAGCATGCCCACACAATGCCTTTCTGCGCATGCCCAAATATTAAGTAAAGACAGACACCGGGCCACACTTCTGACCAATTCAAAATAATACCCTTGAGCTTAAGGCCTAGGGTAATATATTTGTCTGAATTGGTAATTGCATTACAAGAACAAAAATCGTACCAATTTATCATACGTAAATGAAAATACTGTTGCGTGGATGGGTTCGAAAGACTTGAAGCCAAAGCAGATCAAAACTTGCAGAAATTTATTCTGATATAACTCTTCGCAGATTCTTTTACAACTCCAGAACTTCTCGTTCTAATAGACTCAATACAGCTCTTTACACAACAATGTAGCACGAACAGCAGTTAAAAACTAGATACACAACTGCTAAAATCAACGCAAAAGGCAATGCAATACTGTTCACTTTCGGAACTACTCTGAATGCTAAATGAGAGACAACTAAGTAACTAACTCAACTCATTGGCCTTATATAGGAAAACTTCCTTCGCGAATCTTTTAGAGATAGAAATTTGGGGAATTTTCCAGATCGCAGTCGAAAAGCCCTACACAGCATGGGGACCGAAAATGTCACTAAATGGTCGCCAATTTTGGCGACATTTGGCGATTTCTCGCCAAATTTGGTGACAAAAATGAGTCTCAAAACCGTCTCCAACTTGGCGAGATTGCCATTAACCACAATGTTAAATGGCCATCTCCTTGTAAAACTCGTTTTCCAGCATTATCTCTGTAAAACTCGTTTTCAAGCATTAAGAGACACATTGCAGGAAAGCGAAGTAAAGACAAACTATTGCACTACCTTATGCGAAATGTACATAAATTTATCTTTTTACATAATTAATACTAAGAAATATTTACAAATATACAGAAATTCGTATCAATACATTTGTCTGGATTAGTAATTTCAGTGTTAGGGGGGAAATATACCAATTTCTCATATGTGAAAGAAAATATATCTGTCTAGATTGATAATTTTCTTGCAAGAGAAAAAAACATACTAATTCCTCCTACATCCAAGAAATTATATGGAGGACTGTAAACTTGCGTTATACAATGAGGAACTTGCCCAAGTGAGGAAAATGAATATGTTTTGTATTTTCTAATGTTATCCAACGAATATATTTGAGCAGTGCAATTATTTTTTTATCTTTATGCTCTCAATTAATCAAAAATCGAGTTTGAAATTAGCCAAAATCACAGAAAAAGTCACGTGACCAAAAACGCATGAAAAAAAACGTGACGTGGTTGAGCAGAGATAAAGTCGCAAAACGAAGGAGAAACCACACTCATTCCTCGTCTAAAACAGGTTTTAGACTGGTTCATTATCTGCGCGTTGACGTTTCACGCGAAAGGGGCTTTTTCCCGCCTAATCGCAAAGTGAAAAACTAAATATTTTTTTAACTATCTATCCGAGCTCAAATTTTTGAAAGAATGGTATTGTTTTTCTTAATTTTTTCTCTACTTTTATTTAAAAATAAAACCAAAAAAACGTGAAAGTTCCTCCTTATATACTTCTTAATATAAAGTGATACTTATTAATATAAACTTTTAGTTTTTACAAGTGTAAAATATACCCAAACAAAATCCTTCCCCCAAAGCACCAACAATGCTACCCAAACCATATGAAATGCCGGTATCTATTGCCATACTCAAAGTATTGTCTATAGAAGCAACAACAGACAAATGCCTCCTATCTATCCCGGAAATATACGGCGACATGTGACACGTGTTGATATTTGTCTCTTCTTCCCTCCCCCTAATAGGACGAGGCCATTTGTCAAAAGGAGGTGGCAGTATCGCATTAGTGAAGGTCCTAACGAGGGAAGACAGAAAGGATATCGGATGAAGGGGGGGGGGGGTGAGAAAACGATCATCAGCGCATCCCCATTAGGAGCTTGTTTTGACCGCTGCAAATATAGAATTGGGGAGGAAAAGTATATAGAAGATTTATTTTTTAGTAGATGTAGTAGATATAACAGGGAAATATAGTTGGAAAGGGGAAAGGTGAGATTTTACAAAATCTCATCAGGGGTTTATGCAGAAGGAAATTTGGGTCCTTTTAAGGACCCTTCACAAAATTCCATGTTCAAAAAACGGACTCTTCACAAAATTCCATAATCAACAAAAGGACCCTTTACAAAATTCTATAATCAACAAAAGGACTCTTCACAAAATTCCAAGTCAAAAATATGAAACCTTCATAATATTTCCAGTTTGAAAACGGACCAATTACAAAGTTTGTTTTATGCCAAAAGGAGAAAACGGCTCACTTGCCCACATGTTGGTTTTAAGGAAGTGACGTCATGGATGCCAAACCATATGCTCAAAATATATAAAATTGGAAATTTTTCACAAAACTGATATTTTTTCACAAAAATAGGACCCTGTAAAAAAAACCTGGATAGACCCCTGCTCATGTAGCCAGTGATCATCCACTTGTTTAAAAAAAAATACGTTTACAAACTTTCAACGAGAATCAAGTTATAATCATGCTTCTTAAGATGTGTAAAAATGGGAGAGAGATAATTTTTTATGAATACAGGGTGATTTTTAATATCCTTTTAAACCCTTTACATTTGAGACAGCGTTTCATATAACCAGGAAAGTAACTATGGAAAATATTTTGAGATGGCTTGGAACGCCTCTAGTGGGGATTTACAGAAACTAAAAATCAATGTAAAAACTAAGAAACTAAAGGCGATAGGCAAAGAAGTCCAATTGGAAAAATGTTCACAATAATATGGCAAAAACACAGGAAAAAGTTTCTTATGGTTATCTGTAAAGTTGTCGAAGATAATAGTGGTTCAAAATATCGTGTGTGTGTGTGTGTGTGTGTGTGTGTGTGTGTGTGTGTGTGTGTGTGTGTGTGTGTGTGTGTGTGTGTGTGTGTGTGTGTGTGTGTGTGTGTGTGTGTGTGTGTGTGTGTGTGTGTGTGTGTGTGTGTGTGTGTGTGTGTGTGTGTGTGTGTGTGTGTGTGTGTGTGTGTGTGTGTGTGTGTGTGTGTGTGTGTGTGTGTGTGTGTGTGTGTGTGTGTGTGTGTGTGTGTGTGTGTGTGTGTGTGTGTGTGTGTGTGTGTGTGTGTGTGTGTGTGTGTGTGTGTGTGTGTGTGTGTGTGTGTGTGTGTGTGTGTGTGTGTGTGTGTGTGTGTGTGTAATAACTCCAAGGAATGCGTTTCTCAATTCAGGACGGTTTTTGGCTCTTTTTTGTAACTTTCATAAATAGCCTCTTAGGGTGCTATAAGCTGTCCCAAAATATTTAGCATAGTTACTTTACTATAGATATAAGTTACTTCCAGGGTATACGAGACGTCTTTTCATATTTAAAGGTCTTAAATGGATATTAAGAATCACCCTGTATATCGCCCTTACACTATTAAGAATCACCCTTACTTATTATTAAGAATCACTCTTACTAACACAAGTCTGATTTGGAACATTAAAATCAACAGAACAACAGGACATTTAAATTAGAATTTCTCTGAATTATTACATAATAAATACTAATAATTACACCTAAATAGTATCTTAATCTTTTCTATTTCGCAATGAACCATCCTCATAATTTCCAAAAGTTGTGAATCATACTTCTTAAATTTACTTTCAACTACCATACAGACTGATTCTCGCTACTTATAAACAACATCTGCACAACATCCCTCAACTGTGTATCACAATTTCCGATCCAATTACATCACCCATTCTTTTCTTCTTTCCCCCTGCACATGCTATTAATCCCATTTTAAAATCCGCAATAGCAGCAGCAGAGCAGAAGTCAAGAAGACTTTTAAGAGAGCCATGATCTATGCCTCCAGACCCGCATTACGGCATTTGGACCCCAGATTTGTCACGTGCGTTGCCCCCCTCCCCCCCCCCCTCTTGTAACACAAACTGTTACCGTCACTGCTCGTCCCTGTCACGTGCTTAACTGTCCGTTCAGACTGGCATTCTTCGGCTTCCTGGCTTTCGGTTGGAGGGACCAGGAAAACAGATGGTGAGCGAGATGAAAGAGATGTGAAAGTCCGCTTTTCGAAATTCCGAATATTCTTTTGGTGCCATGTCAACCGTGCTTTCCTCGAGTCCTTACTAGGTTGCTAAACCCAGGGTATATTTTTAAATGGATATAGTTTTGTCGTTTTCGAGTATATTTGGTGCACTAAATAGCTCTGATTAAGTTACATTTAGGTATAAAATATACCACGCCTTTTTACTTCTGTTAAAGAGTTAATATGGGTTTGTTAATGTTTTTTACTTCTGCTGCTATGCCTGGTGAAAAAATGTATATGCTTCAAATGATATTTCGGTAGACATTGAGAATTTAAATATACACATTATTTATAGGGTGGTCATAAAGAAACTGTCCCGATATATGGACCTCTAGTGGTCGTTCCGTTTAACAGATCGAGATGAGATTTTAGGTACAGTTATTCAGAGGTAAGAGCTAAGATTCTGAGAATAGCAACAAAATGACGCTCACGGTTACGGTTATAGGTACAGAAACTCGAAATTTTTAAATGGTAACGGCCATTTTTCCCATTACAAAATGTTCAGGGCATGCGAAAACAAAAAAAGAGCGATAAAACGGTACGGGTATCACAAAAAAACGGACGAGTTATGCCCACACAAAAAACAGCTGTGCGAATGGTCAACAAAGCACGATCGGAATCACGGAGGAAATTTGTACATGACAGAGGTAAGACAAAACTCACAAAATGCTGCTCATTGCTATTTTGTGCGTGCATAACGCGTCCGTTTTTTGTAATACATGTACCGTTCCAATACTCTTTATGGTTTCCCAATGCGCTAAGTATTTTGCGACAGGAAGAAATGGGAGTTGCCATTCTAAAAAACTGTACCTGTAACAGTAATAGTGAGTGCCATTTTGTTGTCGTTCACAGAATCTCGAGCTCATACCTCTTAATAACTATACCTGGAATCTCATATCTATCCGTTAATCGAAACGACCGCTAGAGGTTCATATATCGGCATAGTTTCTTTATGAAACCCCTGTATATACTGCATGCTAAGCACAAAAGGTGTATCTGCAACCACGAGCAAAATGAGAAATAGCAGTTATATAGTTTAACAACTTTATTTAATTGTGCTTAATTATTGACTTACTTATTAATTTTTAAATACTTCCCGTGCAGATACGACTGTTAAAATTCACCAATATGTGAAATAAATGACAGTGAACCATCTGATAACAATAACTCAACATGACCAAAAAAATGCAAATACCACCTCTTAGTACAGCAATGTGGGACAGGGAAAATCTGAAGATCTTCCTTACTAATATAACTCATAAAAACAAAATTTTTAATATAAATCCTTTATATGCATCTCTAATTTTTTTTATTTCATTAACAGAGAGCAGTTTCTGTTGCCAGCATGTGCTTTGTGTTGGCATCTCATTTCAAATATTAAAAACATCTCTATCAGCAAACTATAAACAGGTAAACTATTTTTCAAAATTTATTCATTAAAAAAAATTAATGTGAATTAATGATATCACATCCAAATATCCTTTATTTATTCTGATATTAAAACAGTTTTATTATTTATTTATCAAAACAATATTGGCAACAGGAAATAGTTTCTTTAATGATCGGTTAAATGCCATTTCAGCGCGATTGAAAGTTGGTTTATTAGTATTCCATAAAAACGACCTTTTTATGACTGTAACAGCTACCAAAATTTGATAGAATGCATTTTCCTCAACATAGAATCTATCTGCCAAGTTTCAATCTGATAGGATGACTGCAAGGGGGCTAATTAAGCCTTCGCAGATTTGTCTGCCATCGAAAAACATACACAATCGCATTAAATATAAGGTATTCAAAAAGTATATGAATAAAAGGAAATGAAATTTTATTTCAAGCATAGAATACTAAACGTCACACACTTTATAAATAAACGCAAAATGTAATTGCGAATTATCCTACGCAAGCGCAAGGAAAAAATACTGGCTAGACATAAAATTGTATGGCTATTTATAGATCGAGAGCTGAAGTATGAAACAATAAAAGATCTGGCACTGTTAGCACTTTCAAATTTCTTTCATTCTTTTTCGAAATGTAGCAATTCCGTCTCTTTCCATGAAAAGCACGTTATGACATTCGAACTCTATTGACGCTTCTCAAACAGTGCATTTGAAAACGGTCTTCATTCGCACGTGGAATAGACGAGATTTGAAAGGGGAAATAGCCACTGTTGAATTGCTCCTATTCTCTCTATATATATTTATCGGTGAGGGAGATTCTACGATATTCATCCAGGTAATTTTTATTTCATTTTAATATATGAATTGAAATATTTAGATGGATGTAAAAATTTAAAAAAGAAAAGACTACAAAACACCCAATTAAATTCCTGTATTTAATACTTGACAAATTTTAATAATATTTTACACGTTATAAAATAAATTAATCTGTCTAATCTAAACAAAGGTGTCAATGACAACGTGTAAGTGTATGCTTTATATTTTAACTTTTTTGATGTCTATAATTTAGTGTTTTCATTTTTAGTATTATCATTTTTCCATGATATTGTATCTTAAAAAAGTTAAAATGGGACGGTCACTGTCACAAAAAGACAGTATTTACACACTCGCTCAAGTAACATGATATTAGTGGCACAGCTGTAAATTCTGCATATTTTTGTGGCATATAATATCCCAAACCTACGATTGTTACAGATAATGACACAAACGATTACATGTTAATTTGAAAAGTTTTTTCTAAACAAAGCTAATGCATAGTTTTCAAATGCTTTAAGGTATACATTTACATTAAGAATTACAAAATTTGACTCGAGTCTGCGTTTTTTGTTTTTTTTTTAATACTCCCGAATTCATTACCTTTAAAATAATACCATTTTCTTTCTGAGTCTCAAATTACTTTTTAAATTACAGTGGGTTTTGTGAACCTGTTTTGTATCACGTTCATTAGTGTAGTAAACTTTAAAAGCGTTTTCTGAAGAATGACATTTTGGTGTTATATTACGCCAACGGTCATAACTACATAATAAATGGTCTGATTTACAAAATTCTTATTTTGTTTCGTAGACAACAGTTGGGAATGTGTTTCCTATTGAGAATCTGTTCGATATTGTTATAAACACATTTTTTAATGCACTTTTTAACTTAATTTTTTGTTAAAAACTATATATATATATTTTTTTTAATTTTTATTTAAAAACTTATAATTAAATAAATATTGAAGCCAAATTCAAAATTCTCCACAGGAACATACGTCAATATAATTTCTTTTATTTGCAATAAAAAACATACCTCTAAGTTAATTACAAGTTTATTTATGTATGTTCTAATAATGTCCTAATTATCACTTTAATTGCAATTAGCTGATTAAAAAATTGACGGGAAAAAAAGTTTATTTATAAAAATGCATCATTTTTAATTCTGATATACTGTCAAACAGTTTGAAATTATAACCTAAAAATTAAAGAAAATCATCTCAATTGTATATGTATACCTTAACGCGCTTAACGAGAATGCTTGTTGCGAATATTCTGGAACCATAAAACCTATCCATCTTAACCCATAAACGACGGTTGATGTGAAAATTTGCCAATTGACAGTTTTTTTTCTTTGCTAATAAATTGAGATTGTGGTCCCCCTTAATGTTTTTTAAAAATCATAAAATAATTTCCCACAAAATCTGAAAAATTAAATAAATTCTTTAAATGATATAAATAAACAAGGTAAAATCAATGACTTTTTATCCATTGCAAAGTCTTCTTTAATGGGTTAATCCAAGATTAGAACTTCAATTTTATATGTACAATAGAAGGAGTCTTGCGATTGAATTTTGAAGCTCTTCCAGTTGCAACTTCTAGTAAATTTTATGTAATTCTATCATCTTATTATGACCTCTAAACTGATAAATGAACGTTTCTTTAACTATCATAGTTTATGTTTTAATAATTGATATTTTTTTCCAAACACTATCTCCGAAACTAATGGTTAAATATTGGTATGTGAACTAACCTCGGCAATTACATTAATTTGACAAATCGCAAATGTATGCAATATTTTGAATTTTAATTTTGAATGTTAATCTTCGACAGACAGACGGACATAATCTTTGTTATAAGTTTATCTCTACATTAGTTTAATTTAGAAGTCAAAACTAGTGAGTATATCGTAATGCGGTTTTAAATTAATATATTACATTGTAAAATGTTAATACCCAAAAGATGTGTTTTAATCATAAAATCTGCGCATATTACATCAACCTTTCATTACATCTAACTTTCATTTTCATCAAACTTTCATTTTCTTCTAACTTTCATTTTCATCTAACTTTCATTTTCATCTAACTTTCATTTTTTTAAACTTTTCATGATGTAATCGTTATTTTGCATTACTTAAGAGTTTTTGTAATAGACTGTATTTCGTTATTAAAATTGCTACCTTGTGAGCCTATTAGATTAGTTACAACTAAAAATATCTCAATGTAATCATTGTTGAAATTACCAAATGATATTAAATAAAAAATATATAAAGTCTATCCTGGATAGCTGATAATTTTTTATATAAAAATAGAAGTTTTATAAACAAGCTATAGAATTTATATCTTATGATAGGATGAAAACATTTAAAATTCACATTATTGGGTGTTTTATGGATGCATCTCATAGATATTGGTATGTTAAACATACGTTCAATACGTGTTAACTAATAGAGCATATATAACAATAGTATTACTTATAAATATAGAAATGTGGAAAACCATTCGTCTAGAATCAGAATGGCATAAGAAACATAAATAGTAGGATTTTTGAAGTCGCATATTCAAACCTATTAAGGGGTATTGGTACCCTAAAATTTATAAATAATCGATTTTGAGTTTACTACCGTTTATCAAAATCTAAATTCTTCCCTCTAAAATAATACCTCATTTGTAATAATCCCTCAACTAGAAGTATTTTTAATCATTTTTTTAAGACAAAATTGCTTACTATTAGTGTAAGTAAAGTTTTCTTTAAAATGCGTTTTTCTCAAAACTACATTTCTCATTATTCACATACCTTTATCTCAGAAACTGTTCAAATTATCTTCCTAAACTTTTTACCATATATTCCTTTTATGTATTTGTATATACTAAAGTGAGATTTTGTTGTTATTTAAAAAAAAATTGTTTTGGCTTATTTCATCAAAAACAAACTTGTGATTTTTAACATATTTGAGTAACTTTCAAGAAAATTCATTTAAAAAAAAAGTAAATGAATTACAACCAAAAGCTAACTTTAGTAGAATAACAAGTGTCTACTAAATACACTGAAAAAAATTACTTTTCTTTGTCAATTACTTTCTGAGAAAAAGGTACATGAAATATGCCAAATTAACATGACCGGTATAGAGAGTACCAACTCCTCTAAAAAAAAACAAGATTAAAATGTATAATTTTGAATAAATAACTTTAAGGAGCCCATACCAAAGCTTCAAGACATTGCATGTACTCTTTAATAAAACACAAAATTATTCGAAGAAAAATAAATATCAGTATAACATTGAACTTCTATCAACATTGTAGACTTTTTAAGCTGCCAACATGTATTATAAATTGTGAAATCTGGTAAAAATTAACTACTTTTTGTCTTACTCTAAAACATTTTTAAACTCGTTAACTTCAAAATGATACTTTGTTCTGTAAGATATTTAAAATCCTTTTAAACCACATACATACTTTGCGAAGATGCTTATTGTTATATGATCACTACCTCAAACTCTAAAAGTGATTTGTGAATAGTTTTATTTTGTCAATGTAAATCTATATTTCTTACCAGAGAAAACTTCTGTTTAAATCAACTGATTAAAATGAATTATTGAAACTTAAATTGTATAACAAAGATCAGAAACTTACTACGATCAAAAATAATAGTAAAATAAGGAATTGTGTATTTAATTTTTCATAATACTTTTTTATAAAAAGTCTGCATTTTTAGATACTTTTAAAACAAAATTCTACGAAGAAATGCCATTCGAAATGCAATTACAGTTCCAATAGTTAATTCTTTTATCTCCTTGTAACAAATTCCTCTGCATCATTTGTAATGAATTTTAACATTATAAATCAATTACAAATGGAATTATGATTTTGGCCATCCGATTCTAATTACGTAATTAAATTTCAATTAATTCATTGAATGCTAACACATAAATATATTTATATGCACGCATCAGTGTTTAAATGCTCATTAAGTGCCAAAACATTATGAATCTAGTTACGAAATTAGAGAAAAATCATTCCATTGCATTGCCAAAAATTTGTATTGGTACTTAAGCTATTCGAACATGTTCAGAGTACTTTTTTAAAAAAATGTTTTTAAGACACAATTTCATAGTATTTTTAAAAATACTACTTCTAAACATTACTGATTGAACCATAAAATTTCAAGTATATTCAGATAATTTTTTTAAAAAATGGTAAACATATAAGAAATTTTGAAGAAATTTCCCAAAATCTTCAAAAATTCTAGATGAAAAATTATTTAACTAATTCAAAAAATAATACTATCAAATTAAAATACGTATTTATATCAAGAGTATATAGTAATGTAATAAAGAAAACTTCAATAAATATTTTTTTTTTAACTGTCATTGAAGCATGACTTCTTCATTTTCCATATTTTTAACATGTATTTTTAAATGATGCTTCAAAATTATGTTAACAAAACATTTATTCAAATTGTTTTAATATAACCTCTAGATAACAGTTCACAAAATAAATAAAAAAACAGCAGAAGAGTTCCTTAAGAACTTTCTTAATTATGATTTTTCAAACATAGGAGTATATGCATAAAATTGAACTAGGAGAAAAAAGTTTTAAATTTAAAATTTCATCATTTTCCATGTATCTGTCCTTATAACATTTTCATTCTAATTGACCTACACTAAAAGTGAAGACTGTTTTGGAGACTAGATACTGTAGACAATAACATTATACAATAAAAATAATTAGAAATTTCTTTGAAAATGAACTTTTCAAAGTAATTTGATACCTTAAGGAAATGGATGATTGCAAGTAATGGGAGTTGGTACCCAAAAATTTGTAAATAATTGATTTTGAGTTTATTATTGTTTATCAAAATTTAAAATTTACCCTTTAAAAAGATAACTTGTAATAATACCTCATATTAAAGTAATTTTAAGAGTTTTTTAAAAACGAAATTGGTAACTCATAGTGTAAGTAAGGCTTTCTTTAAAATGCTTTTTTCTCAAAACTGCATTTTTTATAATTTATGTACCTTTTTCTCAGAAACTGTGCGAACTATCTTCCTAAAATTTAAACCACATATTCCTTTTATGTATTTGTGTATACTGAAGTTTTTTTTTTTTTTTTTTTTTTTTTTTTTTTTTTTTATAAATATTTTTTGTTTAAGCTTTTTTTGGCAAAACAAACGTGGCACTTTTAACTAATTGGAATAACTTACACGAAAGTTCATTTAAAAAAAAAGTAAATGAATTGCAATTAAAAGCTAACATCAGTAGAATAACAAGTGTCTGCTAAATGCACTGGAAACTAAGGGTGTAGAACATCGCACAACTTTCATTTACTCTATAATACTGATGTCAATTTGTGTCACCTACCGTTTTTGTGTTTTCATCATTCAATTAGAAAAAAATTGCCAGTTTGGCGATATTTTTTTAAGCTAAGTCTTGCATGGATCTTTTAAAAAATAAAACTTCGCCAAATAGAGGATTTTGGTGATATACTTTTCAATTATTTTTATATTATCCTTTCTTATAAGTGAAACTGAGGAGAGGAGAAAAAATTATCGTTGATGAGGTATGCTCAAGGAAATAGAACTCGGTGTCAAAGGCATTCATTTTTCAACTTTTTACGCCAATAAAGCATTTTTACGGGAATTTCGGAGTTGATGATGTTTAGAAAACCTTAAGAGGCATTACCACAGCGATTTTGAACAAAATCGTTAGAATCATTTTTTATCAATTACTGAAAAACATGATTTTTAATGGCAGCTACCTTACGAGCATGCGCGATTTTGACTAAAACCTTAATGTTAGGTCCCATGGCTACCACCAACCCGCACACCAAATTTGAACATCATAGGTCATTTTTTTTCGGGAGTTATGCTGACCACACACACGGACAGACATTTTCTAGATCACTTTTTTGAAATCAGGAGGTTCCAAAACGTGGTAAAATGCATTTTTTTTTTTACACATTAATATACTTTTATTACCCTATGTATATATATGGGTAATTGAAGGTGAAAAATAGGCATCTATGTCAAGTACATTCTGAGGTACCGACTTCCCTTAAAAATATATTCTCCATAACAACTGCAATATGTGAACAGCCCCGTCGGTTATCAACAGAATTTTCTATCAGAACCCCAATCCGATCATCTCACCAATATCAGAAAATATTGAACCTATATTTTCCACACGCATACCAAGGACACATTTACGATCTTGCTGCATGACCATGCATAGGAAATCCCACCAATTCATGGATATATCGAGGATCCCGCCATCCGATATTTGATTCCGGAAAAGTCTCCCTGTAGACACACAAAGCAAGTCCAAAGAGGACTACGGTGAAGGAGATAATTAAAGAAGTCGCAATTAGACGACTGTTCCCGAGCCGATGTTTGCCCTCTACTCAGCACCGACACGTATCTCTGTTGCTGGAAGTGCGTTTGAGGAAATGGCTCTGCTTTGTTATAGGGCGTTCTGCGATTGTCGGATATGATGGCTAACTTTATGTGTGGTTTTAGGGTTCTAGAATAGCAGAGTTTATGTGAAGGAAGTTTTTGAATTTCGATTTTTATCAACTACCTATCACTAAATTCAAAATTTAAAGTTATTAGGAACCTTTTATTTAAAAAAAAATTCACGGTTTTCTCTGAAATAAATTTTAGTTTAAGGGTAGCTGGAAAATTTAAGTCGGCAATGCTTTAAGTTATTACATGTAGTATATTTGAGGACTAAAAATGAAAATGGCCTAGGTACCAAAAAAAATCGAATTTTTTTTTTTTTTTTTTTTCCGAAAAATGTCCTAAAGACAAAGCTAAGCAAAGTGGAGAACACCCAAAGTGAGAACTCCAGTAGCAAAAGTTCAAATTCAATATGGTTCTTAGTCATAGCCTTAAGTACTAATGCGAGTATTTTTCATTTTTCGACTCTTCTAAAAAATTTTCTTTTTTGGACTTAGGTCATTTTCCATTTCTAGTCATCATTTATTGAAAGATTAATATTTGACAGCCGTTGTATTTAAAACTCATCTTCTGTTTAAATTCCATATCCTAAAAAATACCAATTTTCTTTTTAATATGCTATTAATTAGTTTGATTAATTATTCCTTAATCAATTAAATAAATTCTATTGACAATTTATTTTTAAATGTCGAAGTATTTTAATTTTGTCACTAAAATATGTAATTAACTACTTAAAATTTATAAATATCCATTATTAAATAATCCATCAAGTAACCTATCAAAAGGGAGAATATGAAAAATAAGAATTACATTATATAATTAGAATTTTATTATTGTAAAAATAAAGTATTAAACTCAGTATATAAGTAATTTTAAATAAGTCATTTTTTTACCATTATTTTTGGAGATTTCTACATGTTTAGAGTGAATTTAATACTTTATTTTTACAATAATACAATTCTAATTATATAATGTAATTCTTATTTTTCAAACTCACCCTTTTGATAGGTTACTTGATGGATTATTTAATAATGGATAATTGTAAATTTTAAGTAGTTAATTACATATTTTAGTGACAAAATTAAAATACTTCGACATTTAAAAATAAATGGTCAATAGAATTTCTTAAATTGATTAAGGAATTGTTAATCAAACTAATTAATAGCATATTAAAAAGAAAATTGGTATTTTTAGGGTATGAAATTTAAACAGAAGAGGAGCTTTAAATACAACGATAAACATGTAGAAATCTCCCAAAATGATGGTAAAAAATTACTTCAAAAATAAACATAGAACAATTTATGAAAAAATATTTTAACCCTTAAATGCATGAAATTTTATTTTCAATAAATAAAATTTGAAATCAACTAAGAGATGGGTGTAGCTAAAGAGAAAAATAATAATAAAAAAAAAAACATAAGGATTTTGCATATTGATGTAGTTTTACATCACAAAAAAAGCTGCATTTTCCTCGCATAAATTTATAAGTATATGCAAAAATATAATTATAATTCGTTACTCTACCGTGTTTTTACCAGAAAACAATTTTTTCTGTGTGTTTTTATTACTTTTTATATAAGTTATCGTAATTCATAACACCCGCCGAAATGAAATTGTACTCAGACAACAGGGCCCCCAACAATAAAAATTGTCACAGATAAAGAAATAAACTGTCAAAGATTATAGTTGCGTTCGAAAACGATAAAATAGTTTCGGTAAAATTAAAATAAAAACACTATGCAAAGGTTACTACATAAAGAGATCTACATTCTACGCATTTAAGGAATGTATCGAATTGGATACAATATGCATTTAAGGGTTAATGCTTCTCAAATACTATTAATTATGGTATAACATTTATTAAGCCTGTATTCAAGATGTATCCTTTGGAACTTTTAAATAAACCAGAGCTGATATGCAAAAACTTTTTTTAAAAAAAATAGAAGACTTCAAAGGTACACAATCCCACAAAACTCCTTATGAAATATGAAATAAAAGGATGAACAAAATCCAACTCTGATCTCGGATGAATACATTAAATCGCCAAGTTACCAACAAACAAACAAAAAAAATAATAGATGCGAACAAACAAAAAAAGCATCCACAGATTCACAAACAATCTTTTTTTGTACATTCCTCTGCTTTCCTACAGATCCACCAAAAAAAAAAAAGACTCTTTTGATGCCACCGCTCAGAAGATAAAAAGTAAAAATCGCATCCGAAATGACCAAACCAATGAGTTCTTTATGCAAATGTCACTTCGCGTGCTGCCTTCGAGGAGAATATTCAAGGGAAACACGGAAATTCGAGACAAAGCTGCGGTGCACGCGTTCTGAATATCCACCAAGCAGGCACACCAAGCTTTAACGGTTGTCCCTCTGTGTTTGTTGCAGATGAATAAAGTTATGTTGCTTTTTTTTTTTCGCAGGGGGCAGCGGGTCACAGTGGGCTAAAGCGACGAATGATGCAAATGAGTCTTTGCCTACGGATCTACAGTACAGAAATCGTGTTGTTGATGATGTTTTTAGAAGAAAGGAGATTGAGGTGGCTAATGAATAAAACACAGTTTTGTACATTTGTGTCCATGAGGATATAAATAAACCTCTCAAAGTATAAATCTGTACCTCCTGAATAATATAGTTGTATTGTTATCATAATACTTTTACGAAATTTTCGCAGAGAAAACGATGAAACAGTTTTTACCGAATAAAAATTATAATTTATTCTTCTTTCGAAGACTTGCAAAACTATTCCGAACAATAGTAAACTCATTATCCAGCTTCAAGAGAAGCTTCTCCACATACAACTTCGAATACAGCGATAATCCAGGCACCACGAAAGTAAAAAAAAGCGCTCAGCTTCCTTCAAAGCCACATCCTAAATTAAACTCATCCGTGATTTCACTTATAGGATCTTTTTATACCCTCGTGGCAGAACTTTCTAGCAAAATCCATTTAACCAATCACATGAGGGATATGCCTCGAAATTTCCCGATCTATTTTAATATTGCCACATTTTTTCTAACCAGTATTATTGCTATTAACAAATAAAATAAAATATAACTTTAAAATAAATAAGTCACTATGTACAATTATAAACAGAAAATGTGTGTATCAGTACAAACACTATTCCTAAATATCGTATCCTTGCTACAAAAGTGGCAAACTCAAAATCCTTAATTTATGAATTAAATTGTGTGTGGAATGGACAATTCCCGCATTTTTTTTTTTTTTTTTTTTTTTTTTTTTTTTTATTTAATTCTAAATGTTTCGAAAGGACCATAAACAGAAAATGTTCTGCTCAATGCACTTTTTTTTTTTTTTTTATTATTTTTATTTTTTAAATTTACAATCAAAGTTCCATTGTTACACGTTGGCGAGAAAGCGATTCATTCGGCTTGAATTAAATGTGACGTCAAGAAATCCCAAACATCTTGGCTTTAAATGCAGCAGCGGAAATCAGTTTTGCAGGTTTCTTGCAAATCGCGCCAACCTGTACGTGATATGACAATGGTCAACCAGCGCCAACTATTTCAACGCCAACTTTTTGGCAGAAACCTCACCATGACCATAGAAAGAGTAGGAATCCTTGACGTCACATATTTGGTTACGTGTTTTGATCGGACTGGTTAAGGCTCGGTTTTGAAACATTTTCTTTTCTTAATATTTAAATAACTAATTTTTTTGAAGAACTTTTGTTTAAATATTTGGAATCGGAAAGAAATTCTTCATAAACATTAATTAATTTCACTCGTTTTTTAAAAAAAATGCGGGAAATTGTCCATTACAAGGACTGCTTCAGACAACATGTACTTGAATCTGGAAGAACTACTCGAATCAGTTACAGCTTGAAATTCAACTTCTAAACAATCTTGTACCAGTCAATAAAATTCTAATACATACCGTCAGTGATTCTATTCACGCTTTTATTAAAAATAAAAGATTCTTAGCTGCGTCTCGCCGACCAAACGGTATAGTGGTTAGCGTGCTAGCTTCTTGACCGCCAGGTTGCGGGTTCGAGTCCCGTGTAAGGCATGGGTGTTTGTAAATATATGTTGGCTTTACAAATGACGAATGTTTCGGCGTATTATTGCCCTCGTGTTGCTGACGGTGCCAGATAAACTGAAAACAACAAACCAACTAATACATACCGTCAGTTATTCTATTCATGCTTTTATTAAAAATAAATGATTCTTAGCTGCGTTTTGCTGACCAAACGGTATAGTGATAAGAGTGCTAGCTTCTAGACAGCGAGGTTGCGAGTTCGAGTCCCGTGTAAGGCACGGGTGTTTGTAAATATATGTTGGCTTTACAAATGACGAATGTTTCGGCGCATTATAGCCCTCGTGTTGCTGACGAGGCCAGATAATCTGAAAACAACCAACTGAGCTGCGTCTCATAATTTAGCAAGTGATTTGATAAATGAGGTATGATACTTCTGTATTTTCCTTTGAAATATTTTCGTCAAAATCTTCAACTTTCACGTGCAACATGTTTGTTGCATTTGTATTTTAAGTTACGAGAATTATATATGGACGTATTCTTGGTAGACAAAACTTGTATTGACGATAAAATCTGCGTCAATTCTTCTGACTCAGGAAATATTGGCTCATATTCTCGTACAGTACGGGAAAAAAATACGAACGATGGTTATATCTTCGGTTTTAATTATGGTAAATCTTGCGGTTTGCACCAAAATGTTTTCTTTACGATTTTCTATATGTTTAAAGAAATTTTTTCCTTAGAGGGCTGTATACGAAGTAAATTTAACTCTATCTTTAAAAACTTCAATGCGAACCCCCATTTTTTTATGTTTTCATTCGATTTAGAATATCTCGTTATCTCGTTTACCCAAAATTCCAAATTTCAATTCATTATCTTGAGAAACACGTCACTTATGAGCGAAAATGTTTTGGCAGATCTTGAGGGCACATTTCTTTATAGCGGGCAGAATAGAACATTTTGCATGCTTCAAGACGTAATCTATTACGCGTTCCCTTAAAATGAGATTTTTTACATTTTTGCTAAAATATCGAGAACCAAAAGTCAAAATGGAATAAAAAATATCTGGTGTGGTTTCCGACCATGATAATTCTAATGGAAGCAAAAAAATGTATGTTTCTATTTAAAAAAATTTAAAACTTGTTTTATTAATTAATTATTAATTAATAAAAAACTGTTTAATACAAAAGTTGCATGTTATTTATGTTTGGACTTAAACAAACTATCTTTTGAAATAAAAATTGCTAAATTATCTTAACTATATAAGAATTTATGGCGAAAAAACGAATTTTCTTTTTAACATTAATTTATCATTTATTTAACATCATTTAAATTACTAAACACTCATTGGAAAATTATGAAATGTGGTATTTAGACGTTTATCGTATTCTAAATCTAAATATGGTATAATATTATGGGGTTGTCAATGAACTTTTTAAAGTTTGATTTAGTTTTAATATGTAGATGACACCCCATGATAAAAAAAAATTATATACAATTAATAAAGTCCTTCCACAATTTACAACGGTACTTTATTTTTGTTATTTAATTAGAATACTGTTGTCATCAATTAGAATACAAGATATAGCTTTTGTTCAGATTTTTTTTTTTTTTTTTTTTGCGTGCTGGTATTGCTATCAACATTTATTCATTGCCCGCCTGATGACTATGTGGTTAACGCTCTGGCTTCGCAAGCCAAAGGTGCAGGGTTCGAATCCTGGGTTTGGCAAGGATGTTCGTTGTGGTTCGGAATCCACGTTAAAATGTAGGTCCAGGCCTGATTAGCCGTCACTGTGTATTAAAAAAGGTCGTAGAGCGTACTAACAAAACATTCACTCATTAACGCGAGTTGGCAAAAAATCTTGCCAATCAAAATTTTATTTTAGTTCCTTGCTAATAAATTGCGATTGTGGTTTCACTTAGTGTTTTATCGAAATCTCAATTTTCCAAAAAATCTGAAAAATACAAAATATACATTAAATGATCTAAATAAACAAAATAAAAGATAAAAACAATGACTTTTTATCCATTTCAAAAACGTCTGTAATGAGTTAATGGATAGAATAGATAACTTTTTCAAATTTGTATGCACACTAACTCCCTTTTTCAAGCAATATTTATTAACAAAATATAAGTTAAAAACATTATAAGTCCAATGATTTTCAATTATATGTGTGAGTTTCTAATAACAATCACGCAATAGTTTTTTTTTTTTTTTTTTTTTTTTTTTTACAAAACAAACAAATACAAAATAAGCTTAATTATAATACAGAATTATTTTCTTTCAATACATTTGAACCTAGGAGATTCACTCAAATCTTTACTCCGCAATGTGTTTATTATTCAATTGCCGAATAAAAAAAGAACCTCAATACTCCACCAAAACATTCCAGCTCTTGAAAATAACAATAACTCAACCAATTGCATGTAAATTTAATCTAACCTGTTCGATTTCCGCAAAAGAGCAAGACGAGAAACAACTTGTTTGCGAGAGTAGTCTTCACATGGTGTCGAGAGTACGGATAATGTGAATATAATGCGCTTTATTGATAAGCCGTAAAAGAACGCTGCTCGAACAAAAGGTACCAGCTGCTGCGTTATTTTGACTTTCAAACCACACAAAAAAATACATATTATTTTTTATTTTTTTGCTTACTTATCTCTTGAGATCCTTCCCGGAAAACGCAACTGGTTCCAACCGGATATATTATTTTTATTCTAGGGTTTCCTTGGAATGCTTGCTTGTAATGAGAGACCAATGCAAATATCTTCTGATATTCGAAAACACCCGGGTAAGGGGGGTTTAGATTTTATTTCTTTTCCATTAAACATTGTTATTTTGTTTGGTTTCTTTTATATATATACATTTGGAAATGGGAAGCGATTACATAACTTGAAAATTCCGTTCGTTGGGTGTTTTTTTTTTATATATATATATTTGTGACATTAGAATAAAGCGGAAAATAAGGACTTAGCTTAGAATTCGAAAGGGGAAGAACTGAAGTTCTTTTTTGCTAGATTTATTTATTTTATTATTTAGTTGTTGAACAGTAAGGAACAGGTGGCTATGTGTAACATTTGAATTGGCGACTCGGAAGTTTGTTGGTATTCGAAACTAGTTATGTAATGCCTTCAAACCATTATGGTTATTTGCCTGTAACGTGTAATATGTGAGACTATGAAAGTACTTTAAATTCTGAAAACGTAATATCTACAAATTGAATTATCAAAATAATATTCTGTAGAACGTTACTTCTTTAAAAAGACAATTTTGAGCGCAACTTTTAAGATCAAGAGACACGAAGAAGCATAATAAGTACGCATCAAAAAAAAAAAAAAAAAAAAAAAAAAAAAAAAAATTAGGTAATTTCAAGACAAAGAATTGCTAAATCACAGAGCTTTACAATTGGAATTATGTAAGTGATATTCTGTTCAACAATCTTCCTAACGATGATAGTTTAAAGCAGAGAAACCTAATCAGAGAGATTTATAATTTTACGATGGCACTTTACATACCGAGAAATCTTTGAGGGATTTGCAATTGGAATTTATTAAATTGACATTCTGTAAAACTATCTCCTTTATGCAGGTACTTAATATGCAGAGAAACCTAATCAGGGACAAATGGAATTATTAACATATTATTCTGTATAACCATCTTCTTTACGAAGGTACTTTACATGCAGAGAAACCTAATTTGAGGGATTTATAATCGGGATTTATTAAATCAATTTTCTGTATAATCTTCTGAAGATACAGAGAAACGTAAACAGAGGGATTTACAAATGGAATTATTATAGTATTCTGAATAACCATCTTTCTTATGCCTCTTTCACACGATGCGGACGTGGATGCTCGTGCGGGACCGTAAAAAGTTTTACCAATGTATTTCGAACGGAGTATTTCACACGAAGGTTCGGGCACTGCGGGCCCGAACCTTCGTCCGGACCATCAGAAGTCGGTATATATCCGCAATTTTCATCAATAACTTCAATTTGAATTAAATAATTAAATTTTTATTTGTAATTTAAAGTGTATAATGCGAGACAAAAAACAAACTGGGATCTAACTCAGCTATGCAATAATTGAATTTTAACTTAATTTTGGCTCTTGACGTTTTTATAATAAGTCAGTAATTTTAAATACTTTCAAAACAAAATTATGTAAAAAAATACTTCAGTTGAGTTTTCAATTCTAGTAGGTTTCTTGTATCAAATCAGTATGTATCGTTTGTCGTTAAATCTAAAATGAATTACAAATTGAATTATGAATTGTGCAGGATTATACCCTTTAGTTAATTTTTAATTAATCAATCTTCAAATGAACAATTTTTATGCAGATACGTTAGTCTTTTAACACTTGTTAGGTGAGAAAAAAATGTGAATCTAATTAAAAAGTTTCGGAAAATTACTCCAATGTATACTAGTATTGAAACTTTTTTTTTCTAAAACATAACATCGGCTTTGAGTGAAAAGGTCCAAACTTCACCTTAAGTTTCAAATCACTCTTCGGTATTTTGGAAGCAGGAAGAGAATCCCACATCGGTAAGTAAAAGCTGCCGACTATATATTAATACTGCTAATCAGAACTGGTATTTTCTTAGCTGTTTGTTCAACTACAATGCCGGCCTAAGAGCAAAATACTGTGTGTGCAAGAATGAGTTTTGGCTTCTCTTAGAATGAAAATGGGTATAGAAAAAAAAAAAACTCTGAAAATGATATGGGTGCTCTATAACTACAATTTGCAGGAACTTAATACCTGAATTTGGTATTTTAATGAAAATAAAAAATAAAACTAAAAAGTAGTAATAAATAGTAAAGTATTTAGTATCTAATCATTATTATTTTTTTTAATGACTTCTTCTATTGCTAATTCTTTCAAAGGACTTTTACAAACTTCAATAGGCATGTTGCAATGTACTTCTGTAAAGAGCAAGCTCCTAAATTCTTTTAATCTGTGTATAGTTTTGTCAGAAAATAAGACACATATTTTTTTTTTTTTAATTACAACAAAAGTTTTGATTTGATATTCATGAAAAAAAATCTAAAAAAATATTACACAAAATTGATTAAAATAACCTGTATTACATCACTTAGCAGAGGACCTTCCTATCTTTAGTAGCGGCAAATGTTTTTATTAGTTTACATTTTCACCATATTATCATATTATGTCTGAGATCGCACACGCCTTAGGCCGGCCCTGATTAATAGGATGATCCTACACACGCCTATCTATCCGTTTCCTTTTTGAATAAAGGAGATATTATAACCGTAACCTTATTTTATCCAAACTTAAATTTTACTTCCTATATTATAAAATGAAACTTAAAAAGTAACTAAATACTTTTAATCAACGCTTATTCAGATACTGCATTTACTAAGTGAAAATAATAATCAAACTCTTCAAAGATGCGGGCAGAGCGTCCGCAGATATGGGCTCTTGTGAAAAGGCATGCGTTTGCGGGCCCGCGTCGGGCACCGTGTGAAAGAGGCCTTATGAGGATACCTTAAATGCAGAGGAACCTAATAAGAAGCGTTTTTATTTGGAATTTTCAAAGTGGTATTCTGTATAATCATCTTCCTTACAAGAGCACTTAAGTTAATAGGGTAATTTAAATATAGAAAAAAAACTAATTTGAGGGATTTGGAATAGGAATTTAATAAATCAATTTCCTAAATAATCTTCTTCTTTACTAAGATACAGAGAAGCGTAGTTGGAGGGATTTACAACTAGAATTATTGAAACAGTATTCTGAATAACCATCTTTCTTATGAGGATACCTTAAATGCATGGAAACCTAACAACAAGGATTTATAATTGGAATTTTTAAAGTGATATTCTGTATAATCATCTCCTTCTTATAATTCTTAAAAAATTTCTTATAATTCATCCTAAGACGGTACTTTCAATTCTAAAAAAAGAATGATGTTAGAAATAAATAACCTATATAATTGATATTCGTAAAGCCCTTCTCCCTTATCAGGAAACTATAAATTCAGCGAAATTTAAGAAGGAGAATTTACGAATTTCATTATCAAGGGGTAATCTACTATCCTCTGAGGCAAACCTTATCACAGGAATGATGATCAGTTGAATTGTTAAAACAGTATTCTGTAAAACTCTCTTCATTAGCAGACTGTTATAAATTCAGCGAAATTTAAGAAGGAGAATTTACGAATTTCATTATCAAGGGGTAATCTACTATCCTCTGAGGCAAACCTTATCACGGGAATGACGATCAGTTGAATTGTTAAAACAGTATTCTGTAAAACTCTCTTCATTAGCAGACTGTTATAAATTCAGCGAAACTCAAGAAGGAGAATTTACGAATTTAATTATCAAAGTGATGATCTACTATCCTCTGAGGCAAACTTTATCACGGGAATGACGATCAGTTGAATTGTTAAAACAGTATTCTGTAAAACTCTCTTCATTAGCAGACTGTTATAAATTCAGCGAAACTCAAGAAGGAGAATTTACGAATTTAATTATCAAAGTGATGATCTACTATCCTCTGAGGCAAACTTTATCACGGGAATGACGATCAGTTGAATTGTTAAAACAGGATTCTGTAAAACCCTCTTCATTAGCACATTGTTGTAAATTCAGCGAAACTTAAGAATTAGAATTTACGAATTTCATTATCAAAATGATGATCTATTATCCTCTGAGGCAAACCTTATCATGGGAATGTTAATCAGTTGAATTGTTAAAATAGTATTCTGTAAAAACTTCTTCCTTAGGATACTGCTGTAAATTCAGCGAAACTTAAGAGGGAGAATTTACGAATTTCATTATCAAAGTGAGGATCTACTATCCTTTGAAGCAAACTTTATCACGGGAATGACGATCAGTTGAATTGGTAAAGTAGTATTCTGTAAAACCCTCTTCCTTAGGAAACTGTTATAAATGCAGAGTAACGTATTCAGAGGAATTTAAAAGATGAATTATCAAAGTGACTTAAACAAAGTTACGTTAACTCGGAAAGAAATATGATTGATAAAGTAACCCAAGCAAATTGAGAATAAATCAAAATATTTTTCTTTGCAAGAAATTTAAAAAGCAAAGAAACATAGCTGATTAATTTACTTATTTAATTAAGAGCGCAAACACTTTTCTTGATGAAGATGCATTAGATACCATAAAAACAAATAGGTTGAATATTAAAGGGAGTGGTACCCTCTATACGAGTAATGTTTGTTTGGCATACTTCACGTACCTTTTTCTCAGAAAGTAATTGGCCTAGAAGCCTAATTTTTTCAGTGCATTTAGCAGACACTTGTTATTCTACTGAAGTTAGCTCATTTTAATTCATTTTCAGCAGATTTTAATTCATTTACTTTTTTTTTTAAATGGAGTTTCGTGAAAGTGACTCAAATTTGTTTTAAAACCCCAAAGTGTTTTTTGTTTTTTTTTCCCCTTTTTTTTTTCTTCTTTTTTTTTTTTTTTTCTTTTTTTTTTTTTTTCTTCTGAAATTAAAGATACATAAAAGGAATAAGAGGTATAAATTTTAGGAAGATGGCTTGTGCAGTTTCTGAGAAAAAGGTGCATGAATAATGAAAAATGTAGTTTTGAGAAAAAAGAATTTTGAAGAAAACTTTACATACATTAAAAGTTAGCAATTTTGTCTTCAAAAAAATATTATAAATGCTTCTAGTTGAGGAATTATTACAAATGAGATATGTTTTTAATGGGGAGAATTCAAATTTTTATAAATAATAATAATATACCCAAAATCAATAATTTGTAAATTTTAGGGTACCAATTCCCTTAAGAGTAAAGGTTTTATAAAACACAACAAACACTGTTGGTTTAGAAATTAGACTACCCATCAAAGATATTTATAACAAAAATTACTCTTAAGTAAATATACCATCCATTATACTATTCGACATCATTGATATAGATAAACTACTGGATAGACTGCTCCATTGTTAATGCAAAGAGAAAAACGCGTCGGGGATTGCAAAGCTTTGCGAAGCTGGTTGGATGATTAGCCAATTACAGTTACTTTTATAGTTGGATGGGAATACGAAAAATCTTGTTAAGTGTTAGAGTATATATTTTTTTGCACATTATTACTAATTAATGTCTTCTATTGACATTTCTGCTGTGTATAACCCAAAATTTTATTTTCAATCCTCGGCAATCCGTATTTTTTATCCCACCAATGGCATTTGGCAACGGCTTCATTTTCCCAGCGTTAAGCAGTCTATCCAGTTGTTTATCTATATCGATGTTCGACATAGGCTTTATTCATTAATCTACCAGATTTTTTGATTTTTTTTTTTTTTTTAAGAGTCTATCAATGTGGTCAAAACTAAAATATTTTTTCGCCAAAAGTTAAAATGTTCTTAATGTTATGTCATTTTATAACTATTCTAATTAAAAAATATATTTGTAAGTGACCTGTAAACAAGTTTGCTCTCGAAACGTGGCTTGTTAAAACCTATGAAGCAAAATCCCTTTTATCCTACACAAAAGAATTTCATTCCCAATACACAAAAATAGATTCCCGTCATTGACTCGATGGCCACCAAAAAACCATCCATCTATTTTGACCATTGCAGAAAGGATATTTATCACTTTTGCAACAAAGCCTGTTGACATAAAATTCAACATCCATTGCCCCTTTTCTGCTGAGAACATAAAATATCTTCAATCTATAAAATACAAAATTGTGTCGTTTAAGAATCAAAGCGAGAGCCCCTGACTCAAAACTTGTTGCCATTCAATGGAGAGAAAAGTCAGGTTGATAATAACGTGTTCGTGATGGGCTGACAGTTAAGAATTTTTTTTTCTTAATATTTATTCCTTCCGGTGAATCCCTTTGTTAAGGCTAAATCTGGGCCTTTAGAAATCGCTCGAGGTGATTTTTTTCTTTCATCGATGGACGAAAATGGACATCTAGTTTTTAAAAAGGAGAATTTTCAAACGCATGAACGAGGTATACAGAATTCAAGAGTTTGTAGTGACGCATTAAGAATAGTAACATATTTCTTGTGATATTTTTTGGAAACTTGGGGTTGTGAGTTACGTTCTTAAATGTTATTTAATTAAATATTTCATTATTAAAATGTTCCGTTTATTTTTTGTTTATCCTTCATGTTTGTGTGTCTGAAATCTATGTGTTTTTGGAGGCCGAAACTTCGGAAAGCTTTTTAACCCATTCTGGTCATTCAATCGAACTGAATCTTAGAAAATAGTTTCGTTATTGATAACAGTGCATTATATCCAGTTTTGGTTGCTGACATTAAAAGAACGCCTTTACAAACACTACTACTGCACAGGTCTAATTTATCCTTGTAGACATCCAATCGAGCTGAAACTTGGCAGATAAATTTATTGTCAATGGTTCTATCGTTACATTTTTTTTAAACCTCATTTATTACAAAGTCTTGATATTTAAAAAAAAAAAATTATAAAATAACATTAACAGTTTACCCTCAAGTTAAGTTTTTAGGTTACCTACTATAATATAATTAAAAAAATTATGTTTTATCTCTATTAAATAGTTAGAAGGGTACATTGAAGTTTCAAATATCAAGTTCAGAAAAAAATCAAAGTTAAAGGTAAAAGTATCACATAGTTAATAATTGAAGGTGTGCTTTTTCAACCCTCTAGCTGCGCATCTGGCGATTTCTGCAGTCAACGTAGAAGTAGCAAAATTGGCGAATCCCACGATATTCACGGGGATGCATTTTTGCCGTCAATTTAACTGTGCAACCCGCTCTTCCCCGTTCATGGAGTTTCATTTTGGCTTTTCTGTGATGTTTAATCGTTTATTCAAATCTGGGTTGACAATTGCTCAAAAAAAAACTGAAAGTGGCAACAAGATTTGCAAAGAAACACGATTTTTTTGCAAAGATTGCAAAGTAGGATTTTGCCTCGAACCTTGTTTCGAAATTTATCAATAGTTCAATATCATATTAAACTTCATTTCTAAGATACGTTTTGTAAATATTTTTCATATCTGCATTAATATATACGTTTTACCTTTGTATTTTAAAAAATAAATCATAATTTAACTAAGATTGATTTTCAAAATTTTGCTTTTATATGGTTATTCTTCAATTTCAATATTCTGACAACCTTTTTTATGATCTAATGCTATATTGAAAAAAAAAACTCTTTTACAAAAACTTTTTGTATATTTTAACTCTAAAATATATCTAGGTTTGAAATAACTAATAAAAAATACGCAATTTTTCAACCTATTTTGACATAAAAAATTACGCAGCGAGAGGGTTAACATAAAATATAAGATGTTTCTAATTTGAGCAGAAACTACAGAAATACATCATTGGACAGGAAAAAAAACATATTACATCATTAAATAAAAAAAATCAATATTTCTTTATATTAAGAGTACCAAATCCCCATTCAAATAAAAATTAAATTAACTGTAGTCGACCAATCCAAGAGTTCACCTACTCTAACGCAAACCAAAAGTTTACAAATGATCGACAGGATAATAAGGGGGAAAATACCGATATTTCTTATTTTTCCTTCAAAATTAAAAAAACAAAAGCACCAACTTGATGTATAACTAATTCCTGAATCAATTAAATAAAAATTAGACAAAGCAATCAAAATCTTTTTTAATATTATATTTAAGGTACCGTAGTATACCTGATTCTCACTTTCTTACCTTAACAGAACAGAAATATTCGTCATCTAACGACTCGTCACTAATTAAGGAACAGCCCACTGACGATAAATCCAAAGCTATACAAGAGCCTTCCGTGTCTTCATCCACCCTACCTACACAGAAAGTAGTCGTCCAAGCAATTATTTATAAAAACAATTTTCACCTTAAAAAGACAAATTACTTCATTCATATTATTATTCAAGAGGAAGGGTTTTTTTTCCTTCATTTTCACCAAACTATTGATGGAAATGTAGGGTCGGACCCATGTTTAATCAGGGTCCACAACGCCCTGGTGGCAGGGAAAGGTCCCCCCCCCCCCTACCACCGGTTGCCAAAGAGCGAATCTCAAGGATCGAGCAAACAACGGGTCCGGATGAACAAGGAATCTATAAATTAATCCACGGCCCCATGCGGGTGCTTAATTGAAAGACCAAGTAGAATGGAGATCTTTTTTCTTTTTTTCATTATCGATGTACTACGCCTCATTGTAAGGAATTGTGTTGCTTTATTAGAATTGGCAAGGATCTGAGTAGAGAGTTTGAAGGGTTGTAAAGTCAGTACCTATTTGTGACAATGAATAGTTCAGAGAGCAAACAACCCATCGCAGTTTTATTTCCATTGAATACATTTTTAAGGTGCATCATTTGGTTATTAACCTTTAACTGCTGTGTGCGGTCTGACCATCGATATAAATAAACAACTGGATAGACTGCTTAACGCTGGGAAAATGAAGCCGTTGCCAGATGCCATTGGTGGGATAAAAAATACGGATTGCCGAGGATTGAAAATGAAATTTTGAATTGTACACAGCAGAAATGTCAATAGTAAACCTTAATTAGTAATGATGGGCAAAAAAATATATATTCTAACACTAAACAAGGTTTTTCGCATTCTCATCCAACTATTAGAGTGAACTGTGATTGGTTAATCTTCCCACCAGCTTCGCAATCCCCGGCGCGTTTTTCTCTTTGCATCGACAATGGAGCAGTCTATCCAGTTGTTTATCTATATCGATGGGTCTGACAGACCGCGTGTCATTTTTTTGTAAAATGATTCAGCCCCTTAAAATATTTCAAGTTTGACTTTTATATTATTTTTTCCGACACTATGTTTCTTAAATTTTAAACTGATGTTCATTAAATTGTTTTATGCAGTATGGACCACGTGTTACTCTTGCGCCAAAGTTATCAAACCACCCAATCACAGCAATTAAAGGTTAACCCTTTGCGCTCGAGAGGCGCACACATGATTGGATGCCGCAACTCGAGAGGACCACTAGGTTTGATGCGGGAATTCGATACAAGGCCAATGACTGTGTTTAAATTCTATGAAGCGGACCGAACCAAAAATACAGCGGAACTACTCGAGTTGCTGGTGCCTCCTCGCGAAAAAACCCTCGAGTGCAAAGGGTTAACACGTTGAGCGCCGCGTCAGCCATTGGTGGCTAACAGTGTAAAATATGATGTAAAACTAAAAAAATTATATTATTTTAAGCGATTGCTGAAAATTTATTTAATTTTTATTTATTACAGGGTAGTATCATTAACCCGTTGAGTTCCGCGTCAGCCATCGGTAGGTGGTAGTACACTGTTGTTTTTCCCACACCAATAATTGGACATAAGAAATTTTTTGGTACTTATTAAAATGAGGTAATTTTTAAGTACTATTGATAACGGATAAAAATGCCCTTATGAAAAATGTCCTACCTAAAAATTTTAAGTCCGAGGTCTGGCAATGTGCGGAATGAAAGTCTATAAGCATTTCATTCTAAGCGTAAATAACGGTATAGTGGTTAATGTGCTAGCTTCTAGACCGCGAGGTTGAGGGTTCGAATCCCGTGTAAGGCATGGGTGTTTGTAAATGGATGTTGGCTTATCACAAGAAGAATGTCTCGGTGCATTATAGCCCTCGTGTTGCTGACGGTGCCAGATAATCTGAAAACAACCAACCAATCAAAGCGTAAATGTGTTTTACTGCGATAAGAAACAATGGTCCTAATATATTTACTCAACTGTATTGAGTAAATTTGAATCTTTTAGCAGCGATGCGCTGGTATTGCGGTATAGCAATGCGAAGCTCACTACTGCATGTGGTCTGAAGGGGATTTCCTTATGAATTCACGTGGCGCTCAACGTATTAAAATACATTTCAACGGATACACCCGCATTTTCCACGAATATCAGGAATCTTTTAGGAACAGAATCTAAAGCTCATCTAGCATCTCAACTGGAACATTTGTAAACACTTCCCGACTACTTTTCCCAAGGCATTTAATATCCCTTGGTTTTAACTTGTTCCCTAGCCCAAAGTGTACAAGTTAAAAGCAAGGGATATTAACATCCGTCAACAAAGTATCCGTGAGGTGTTTGCAAGTGTTCCAGTTGAGATGCTTAAGAAGAGCTGTGGATTCTGTTCCTAAAAGATTCCAGAAATGTGTGGAAAATGCGGGTGTATACGTTGAAATGTAACTTAATAACCAAATGACACACCTTAAAAATGTACTCAATAGAAATACAACTGTGATAACTTGTTTACTCTTAGAAATAAACGAGTTTGCGGGTTCGAGTCCCGTGTTAGGCATGGATGTTTGTAAATGTATGTTGGCTTGTCTAATGACGAATGTTTCGGCGCATTATAGCCTTCGTGTTGCTGACGGCGCCAGTTAATCTGAAAACAACCAACCAACTCTTTGAAATACGCATTGTTACAAATAAGTATTGACTTTGCAAACACCATGTAGTTGAACAGACATGTTTTGCAATGAAATTTTACTATGCATGTGCATGGTCTTCCAGAATAGAATTCCTAATTTCGAAATGACATAAAACTAAAACTGTGAGAGACATAAAGAAAGATAAGTACATCAGTTTGAACAATCGAGTGATGAGAGTAAATTTGATAAAGATTGCATTGGTTTCTTCGATGAGGACTATTTTTAAATTCTTTATATTAACTTCGATTTTGAGTGAATTTTTGTGGATATGTTTGTCAATGGCGGGAGCAAAACTGTAGAGGCCTAATCAACCCCCTTGCCGTCATCCAATCGGTCTGAAATTAGCAGAGAGATTCGATGTCGATGACAAGGCATTCTATCAAGTTTTGGGACTGTAATTGTGGCTTAAAAGTTCGCTTTTACAGACTACTAATAGTATGTAATAAAAACTAAACTGGACACAAGTACAAAGTGATTGTTACTAACCTAATGTTATAAACAAACTCTGGCAGCTCGACGTTCGTGTCACGTCCTCACCCAGAGAAAGCATTGAAATGGCAACATCACAAAATTCCTTCTGCACCGAAATGATTTGATAACCCCGTTTTTTTTAGTTCTTTTTTTTTACCTCAACCTGTTCCAGAGAGCTGGTATTCTCACATATGTACGCCGAGGCAGGTCCTAGTTCAGAAAGTCCTTCCTTTCCACTCCCAGCCGGGAGTTCAACCAATAAACCAACTTGCGACGGAAAGTTGGCGTTAAATAATATTTAACCGACCAACCGTTCAAGAGCACTAAAATGATATTTAACCGACCATTGACGAAACTATTTCCTGTTGCCAAAACTGTTTTAGTAAATAAATAAATAAATGAATGAATGAGTAATTGATTAAATAAATAAATAAACAAATAAAAATACATACACACATAAATTATTTTAATCAAAATAAATAAATTGTTTCAATCTGAATAAATAAATTGTTTCAATCAGAATATTATGTCCAAAGATGCCGGGATCAATCCATGTATGTTCGTTGTGGCTCGGAATCCACATTAAGTTGTAGGTCCCGGTCTGATTAGCCGTCATTGTGCACAAAACTAGGTCTTTGAGCTCACAAACCAACCAATGATTAACAATTACAAGCCTAGCAAAAAAAGAAAATCGAAGAAAAATATGCCTACAAAAATCAATGACTAGAAAAGGTTGTTATAAATACATTTGCACTACACTTTTGGTACGCTTGATTTTTCGAATTTCGGATTTAGACCTCTCTACAACATTCCCCACGTCAGAATACCGAAGACAATATCAATTTAATACCATATCCCAGCGATCTCCTCGATCAAAACGACATTCCCACCAACACAGTATAGCCACAGTATAGCTTCTTGAACTCTCGCTTAATAGCAAGGCAATGATTAATCCACAAGTTAAAACAAAGAAGAAAAAAAAACGGGGGGGTGGAAAGGCGACGAAATAATAGAGGAGTCACTTTAATGGCTCCATCAATCAAGTACATGACTCTAATTACAATGCGATGTTCGTGACGACTGCGGTATTTACACTGGATTTATATGCAAATGACGAAGGGTTAAATGACTTTTCGCGACGAAAGGACCGAAGACAGAAGAGGTCGTCACTTTAGCTTGTTGAAGGATTAACTTAGTTTCGTTTTAAAGGACGATTGAGAATACTTACACGTGTTTTCTGTTAATCTCCAACAAGTATTTACGTCTGGACGTTAATTTAATTGTTATATTGGTTGTTAATTATTTGATGAATTATGGTTGTAAATGGTTGGATAAGCATACTTCATAGTAATAAATAAATTGTTCCTTCGTAATAAATAAGTGTTCCTTCGAATAAATTGTTCATAGTAATTAATACAAAAGTGGCATTTCATTTATATTTGGCCCGAAACAAAATTGCTCGAAACAAAAATTGAAAAATATATTATTTAACAATTTATGGCTAAAGTAACTTTTTTTTACATCAGTTTGTCATTTCCTTTTCATCATTTAAAATTACCAACCATTCATTGTAAAATATGAAATTTATAATTTCGACATTTTTTCTGCTAAATCTAAATATAATGTTGCGTGGATGGATTTGAAAGATTTGAAGCCAAAGCAGATTAACACTTGCAGAAATTTATTCCAATATACTCTTCACGGATTCTTTTACAAAATCTGAATTTCTCGTACTAGAAGACCTCAATACAGCTCTTTACACAACAATAGAGCTCAAACAGCAGTTAAAAAAAACTTCACAACTGCAACAAATCACCCCAAAAGACAATGCAATACAGTTCGCTTTAGAACTAATCTGAATGCTCACTGAATGACAGTATCTCAACTCAGTAATTCCAGTCAACTAACAGACTCAACTAACTCATTCAACTCACGACCGGCCTTATATAGGAGTCAAACCTTCTTGAAACTTCTAGAGGTAGATATTTGGAGAGCTTTCCAGATCGTAGTCAAAAAGTCCTATACATGTACATGGGGACTGCAAATGTCGCCAAATGGTCGCCAAGTTTGGCGACAAAAATTAGTTGCCAAAAACGTCGCCAACATGGCTCTATCTAGCCAAATTGGCGAGATTGCCTTTACCATAATGTTAAATGCCCTGTTCCTTGTAAGACTCACTCCCCAGCGTTATCTCTGTAAAACTCGTTATCAAGCATTAAGACACATATTGCAGGGAAACCAAGCTAATACGAACTATTGCACTGCCTTATACGAAATGTACATAAATTTTGCTATTCAAAATTAACACTACGAAATATTTACAAATATACAAAAATTCGTATCAATAACATAATATTATGGAGTTGCCATTGAACTTTTAAAAGTTTGGTTTAGTTTTAATATGATGACACTTCTAATGACAAAAAGAAACTATATAAAATTATTAGAAACCTTCCAGGAATTACAACGATACTTTTCTATTTTTATTTCATCAATTATAATACAAGATATAGCCAGAGTATAGATTTTTTGCGTAATGAACCTTATACTGAGTTAGTGATACAAAATATCAATTGGGTGTATTAGCTATTTTTAAATAATCATTAGTTACAACTCCTAGTTTTAATTAACATTCAGAATTGACACTAAAAGTATCTACACCAATCAGCGCTTTCAGCACAAATCGACCGTTGATTTAATTACCATTATTAAGAGCTTTATCACAGCAGTTAATATATGCAAAGTAAACAAATCCTTCGTCCCTTCCTTTCACACTTTATTATCCCCCATTCATTAATAAGTCATGGATAGTACGAACTCGAAATCTTCCAAAGTGACTGAAAAATTCCATCCAAGTGGAAATTAACAAAGTTTTCACGGAGAATCGTAATCTTTTAGTAATCCATCGTCCGTAGGAAGAGAAGTGAAGTGGTGAGAGTCACGGGGTGTGGAGACACACAGAACAGACTGTTGATCTTTAAATTAAACAGGTTGGTGTGTATAGTGTACCATCTATGGTATACAATTTTATTTTGTATAGTATACAATTTTATATTGGTTGCATAATGAGTATTTTGATTAGGCTATTGGTTGCAGCGCCTCCCAATTTTCCGTTGTACAGGGTGCTCCAAAAAGAAATGACAAAAATGAAAATTAATTAAAAAAAGGGATACAATAAAAACGTACTAGACTCTTTAATTTCATGAATTTTCGAAAATTTTTATGGAGTTCGTCAACAGATGGCGCTGTTGATTGGAAAATCTAAAGAAATCATTATATTTAGAACATGTTGCACTACAAAATGAGATTTTTAAAATAACCACCATTTCCAGCAACAATATGGCGCAATTGAAACATCGTTTTCTATTTTCTGTAACTTGTTCAGACCGTTTTTATTATTAATATTATTATTTATTTAACAACACCATCTGTTGGTGAAATTTGCAACTATTTCTGAAAATGGATTGATAAAATGTCATTGTTGTAAAATTAAAATGCCGCAAACGATACACTGCTATCGTGTTCAGTTTTTTGTTTTTTAATGCATTTTTCAAACGTGTCAATTAATTTCTTCGCACGTTGTACTAAAACAACACACGGGCAATATTTTGCCAAAACATAATTTTAACAATTTTCTGAAATTCTGATAATTGCCCTTATTTCAAATAAGGAACAAATGTTGCAAGTTCTTTAAAGGAAAACTTTCCCACGTTTCGTATCGAAAAGAAGAAAACCCAGAAAATTACCAACAAGTGACCTAACAGTTGTTACGAAAATATTTGTCACAATTTCTGTCATCACTAGTTTGAAAGCAGAGTTTGCACCCTGGGATTCAAATCAGAACTCGCACACCTTAAAAGAAAAAATTTTATTCCTGAAATATATTTTCCACAGATATGCCAAGTATATAGCCTTCAACTTTAAGTGTCCAAGTACTTAAGGTATACATATACAATTGAGATGATTTTCTTTAATGTTTAGTTAATAATTTCAAACTTTTCGGCAGTACATCAGTATTAAAAATGCAGCATTTATATATATAAACTTTATTTTTCCATCAATTTTTTAATCAGCTAATTGCAATTAAAGGGACTAATTAGGACATTATTAGAACATCCATAAATAAACTTGTAATTAACTTAGAGGTATGATTTTTACTTCAAATAAAAGATATTATATTGACGCATGTTCCTATGGGGAATTTTGAATTTGGCTGCAATATTTATTTAATTATAAATTTTTAAATAAAAAGTTTAAAAAAATACATAGTTTTTAACAAAAAATTAAGATTAAAATATTCATAAAAAATGCGTTTTTATCAATATATGTTAAATTCTCAATAAAAAACACAATCACAACTTGTGTCTTCAGAACAAAATTAGAATTTTGTAAATCAGACAATTTGTTATGAAGTTATGACCGTTGGCGTAAAGTCATGTAACACCAAAATGTCAATCTTCAGAAAACGCGTTTAAAGTTTACTACACTAATGAACGTGATACAAAACTCACTGTAATTTAAAAAGAAAAATGAGTCTCAGAAAGAAAATGTTAATATTTTAAAGATAATGAATTCGGGAATATTTTAAAACAAAAATGCAGACTTGAGTCAAATTTTGAAATTCCAAATGTATATGTATACCTTAACAACAATGCGCATGAACTTTAGAAAGATGTTATTCTCAATTTACACCTTTTTACTAAGAATTTGATTTTATTAACTCGAAATCATGAATTCTACGAACATAACTTGAATTTGTTAAATATTCGACCATCTCATAAAATACTCACAAGTCCAAATAACAACTGATAATAAAGTAAGTGATAAATAAATAATTTACAGAATACTATTTTATGACAAAGATGTTCCAAAGCGGATAATAAAAACATTGGTATTTTTCGTTATAACACTGTCACTTAGCAATAACTTTCCCATGCACCAAACAAAATCGAAAAGTATGGATACCAGAATGAGCCATTTTGGGAGTGTTTTAAAGTCATAATAATATAAATTATTTCGCAAAACAAATTATTCACCGAATAAAAATTATCGCCAAGTAATCACTATAATGAAAAAATATCGAAAACTAAGTAGCTTGGGATAAATTATATATTAATATACTTACGATACATTCATTTAAAATTAAAATTCCGAACTCTCTTTTCAATATATTTGAATGTCAATTTTAATTTGTGTGTATACGAATACACAACAATTAATTGTAGTTAAACAAGCATTTTATAAATCCTCTCAACCTTCTCAAGTTAAGTGCCCAACTAAAATATCAAATTCTAACAAATCCAACAGAAAAAGTATCTATATTTCTTCTAAAATATTAATTAGTAAATAATCACAATTATGGCTCATTTTGATTTTATCTGAAATGAAGATGAAAAAAATTACAGTAATATATCTTTTTATAACCAAAGTTCAAAAAATTACTTTTTTTTTTTTAATTAGAAACAGTGACTTGGTGTTTGAGTCAAACGAAAATCGATTCATAACAATTTTGTTCTAACTTAAATTAACATGGCGAAATGTCAACTGTATTATTGGAGTTGCGATATATTTTAAGGATTTTCACGTTTCCTTTCTATCTGGACGAAAAATATAAAACATTTTAATGTTTCGTAAACAGGACACTAGTGATAAAAAAAAAATCTAAACTAGACTTTCCGTATAAACTATAAGAAATTAATGACTTAAATCTAAATTAATTATTTGATTTTCATGAAGAACAATATGAAGAATATTTTATAATAGATATTTGACTAACATATTAACTTCTACAAAATATAATTAGAAATAACTATGTGTCTGTCTGTATGATGTCAACATTCGCATCCAAATTAAATGTTTTACTGACACGTGCAATGAGCCAACCAAACGGTGTAGTGGTTAGCGTGCTGGCTTCTAGACAGCGAGGTTGCGGGTTCCGAGTCCCATGTTAGGCATGGGTGTTTGTAAATGTATGTTGCCTTGTCTAGTGACGAATGTTTCGGCGCATTAAAGCCCTCGTGTTGCTGAAGGTGCCAGATAATCTGAAAACATCCAACCAACCAACGACACGTGCAATGAGTCAAACGATAAGCATTGCCGAAAGAAATTCAAGCACCAAAATACAATTTACAAATAAAAGTTCTAGAATTTTTTATATAAACTTCACTTATAACTCGTAAAGTCTAAAGAACAAATTATCCGGCCATTTATATTAGTTTGAAAGTTTTGATGTCGCAAGTTAATACGAAAAATTTAATCTGAATTTATAAAAAGAAGGCGTGGTGGTTGCGTGTACAAATGACAGATACAACATCTAGGTACCAGTGATCACTTTTGCTTAGTGGTTAGCGAGCCTGTCTTCCGATCTAGGAGTCCCAAGTTCGACTCAACGTCAGTGCACATCGCATTATTAGTGACCAGAATATTCAAACACATCAGCTGATACCTGAGCAAGCACCTCAGTCTCATATACAACATCGTAAGTAAAATTCAAGCTCAGATATAACATGCATTAGTTTCCATTATTTTTCACGCCGGTTCTGGTAAAATGATTTACTTTCTATCATGAATATTGTTACAGAAAATCTCGTGGTTGGTTGATTGGATTTTGCTAGAAATTTCTGCCCAGAGACTATAAAAAGAGTCGAAAAATGGAATCGTGAGTTCAGACGAGTACTGGACGCTATTTAGAAAGCATCGTATTTTTTTTTTTATTTATTTATTTATTTATTTATTTATTTATTTATTTATTTATTTATTTATTTATTTATTTATTTATTTATTTATTTATTTATTTATTTATTTATTTATTTATTTATTTATTTATTTATTTATTTATTTATTTATTTATTTATTTAATATTTGCTGTACCTGCTTTATCGCTGTGTTCGAATTTTGCTAGAAAGCTCTGCCGCAAGACTATAAAAGGAGTCAAAAATTGGAATCGTGTGTTCAGACGAGTATTAGACGCAGTTTGGAAACCATAAGATCTTTTGTTTACTTTCTCTGTGCCTGCATTATCGCTGTGTTCGAAGTTGTATATACCGAAGCTTGTATTGAATCCAATTGTTCCGTTGTTTGAAGGAGTTTTTCGAGCTTTTAAAGAAAGAATAAATTATGATTTTTATTTAGTAAAAACTGCGTCATCTTTTCGAATTCCAAACAACACTAACCTCAAAACTTTCAGAACATAAGTGATATTCCTTACCACTTCTCACCACTTTTCCTCTAACTCTACATCCTAAGTTTTCTCACTCATTTATGCATTAATTCATACCGAAATTCGCATGCAGAGCAACACCATCTCACATGCAACAGATCTCTGTCACAACAGACCTCGGGCTCCACTACAGTTGCAGTTAGTGCAATTAATTCGGCGGAGCGAAAAATGGCCGGTAATGATGTCCCAGGTGCAGATTAAAATATCTGAGGGAGAAAGTGCGCGTATTCATCGGCAATGATTAAATTCTCGTTCGGGCGGAATTAAGAGTTTTCCACGGATATGATAAATATTAATCCGGAATTAAGCGACGCTGGTAGAAGATAAAAAAAAAAACGGGCTCTTAAAGTGGGGGTGGGTCAGGGATTTACTACAAATGGAAGTTGGGTGTTGTTTTTGTGGTGCTCATACGGATCTTTGGAATAGAAGAGTTTAGATGAATCTTTGCTTGTATTTATTTAAACAGCATAGCTGAGAAAGATAGCTGTTTGAATGGAGTCTGTCCCCTTTTTAAATCCTTTATATTAACTTCGATTATGTGTGTATGTATTTTTGTCTATGGGAGCGGAATCTGTGGAGATCTAATTAACCCCTTGCAGTCATCTCATCGGGCTGAAACTTGACAGATAGGTTCGATGTCGATGACAATGCATTCTATAAAATTTTTAGAGTTGTGAATGTCACTAAAAGGTTGGTTTTACGGAATACTAATAAACCAACTTGCCGTCATCCAGTCGCGTTAAAAAAGCATTGAACCGACCATTGTTGAAATTCTTTCCAGTTGCAAAAATTGTTTTTAATAAATAAATAAAAAAAATTACTTAAATCAAAATAAATAAATGATATTTGGATGTGAGAGTATAAATTCACGTTCATTTTTAGTGAAAAAAAATTGGTTCATTTTTAATAAAAAAAATTGAAAAGTAGTTTTCCGCACATTTCGCTAATAGAAATGTATTTGATATCGGCGCTGTGTTAATAAATATAAAAATTGACAATGCAAGAAACGATTTTTTAAAAACTGCTTCTATGGATTATATTATTAATTTAATTTGGAAAAGTGCCTCTTGAATTTTATGTCTGGTGGTCTAAAACTGGTTTGGATTTTTTTGTTTTCAACTACCCATACTCTAATAATAGGTACTAAAAGTATTGTTTACGGTCAAAAATAATTTTTGATTAACATCATTTGATATTAACTTCAATTTGGGCCATACTGCACCGAATAATCGTAACTCGAAAAACGACAATGAAAAAGTGTTATGAAAGTATTGTATTCAAAGTGTTTTTTTTTTTTTTTGTTTTTTTTTTTTTTCTATTATTTGCATTGCTACATGTTTTAAAAGTGTGGTCTAGAAAAAATGTCTATGTGGATGTCTGGCTATGCTCAGTTAAACTCCCGAATGGATTCGACCAAACGGTATAGTGGTTAGCGTGCTAGCTTCTAGACCGCGAGGTTGCGGGTTCGAGTCCCGTGATAGGCACATTATAGCCCTCGTGTTGCTGACGGCGCCAGATAATCTGAAAACAACCAACCCGAATGGATTGACCTGCAATTTTCAACTTTTGTATACTGGTTAGTGCCAAATGACCTGACATTAAGGTCTTCGTCAAAATTGCGCAAATATGTAATGGAGCTGCCATTTAAAAAATCATGTTTTTCAGAAATTGCCAAAAAACGGCTCTAACAATTTGCATCAAAATCACTGTGGAAATGTCTTTAAGGTGTTCTAAACCTCTCCTCCTACCAAATTTCCGCAGAAATACGAGAAAGGCCATAAAAAGTTGAAAATGAATGCCCTTATTTCCTTTCCCTCGAGCATTGCCCGTCAACGACTGTTTTTCTTCTGTTTCCCTTATAAGAATGGATAATGTAATATTTATCGAAAAGCACATCGCAAAAGGGGCCATTTTCGTAATTAATGATAATATGCAAAAGTACATCGATGCATGCCAAATTTAAGTACATTGACTATATTTATAATGTAATCGAAAGATGAGCGATGTTCCACACTCACAGTTTCTATTTTTTTATCTTTATATTCTTTTAAAGACAAAGTATCCTTTACGATCACTAATAACTTTGTTGTCTGGATTCCCTGTGAATTAAATAGACTTTGTCCTTAATGTGTTAAAGGTTTATAAAGGATCATACCCCTGCGCTGTCATATAGAAATACTGCTTAAAGTACTTTGTACTTTTTAAATACTTTTGTAAAATTTCATATGGTCTTGGGGCCTAAAATTGTAATGTCTTTAATATTTGTTGGATCAACACAATTTTTTATGTACTTGTAGAACAGTGAACTAGTCTATAAAATCTATTGAAAAAAAAATTATTAAAATTTTATAATTACTAAAAAACAACGTATTGAACATTTTGATGTAACTTAATAAAAAATATCTTAATAAACTTAAAAATTATATGTATGTGTTCACAAATATATAACAAGAAATTTTACCAAACACAATTTTGATATTTATAGAGGATATTAAAATAAAAAATGTTAACTATAAATGTCAGTTTTCTTTCATAATTAAAAAAAAATCATATCTGGAGTAAAAAACAAAATTTTAAAATTTTGTTTGGTAAACATCTTCTAAAGAGTTAGTAAAAAATACAGGGAAAATTTGGTTTATGTTACTTAATTACAAATTGAGTTATTTCCAATTATGTAAAAAAAAAAAAGCTAAAAAAATCATCAGTGAGTAAAAGCTGTGTAAAGTTCATGCAGAAACTAGGTCAGCGTCAGCTGCCAGCCAAAGGAAAGGAGTAGCATTATAAATGAGGTATCAAAGTGATCGTATTTGAACATATTATTTTTTAAAGCAAAAAAAAAAAATTGGGGCAATTTTGAAAATATTAGGGCCCTGGCCCCTCTTAAGAAATACTCCAACAGATGCAATCAAATTAGTTATTATTTCTAAAGGTCAGAGACAGACAGGTCACGCCTTTAAATTTGCATGCTTTAAGGACAAAATTATTTAGAAGATGGACTCTTCAACAGATATTTCACAATCATTCGAACAAAAACGCTTTTAGGACAAACTATTTAAATACAGAGCTGTTCATTCACAAATATTTCGCAAGTAATCTAACAAATAGCGTTATTAGGATAGAGCTACTTGAATACAGAGCTGTTGATCAACAAATATTTCGCAAATAATCTAACAAATAACATTATTAGGTTGGTTGGTTGTATTCAGATTATCTGGCGCCGTCAGCAACACGAGGGCCATAATGCGCCGAAACATTCGTCATAAGACAAGCCAACATACATTTACAAACACCCATGCCTTACACGGGACTCGAACCCGCAACCTCGCGGTCTAGAAGCCAGCACGCTAACCACTATACCGTCTGGTCGGCAACATTATTAGGATAAAGTTATTTAGATACAAAGCTATTTATCAACAAATGTTTCACACAAGTAATCTAACAAAAAAACGTTGTTAGGATAAAGCTACTTAAATACAGAGCTGTTGATCAACAAATATTTCGTAAATAATCTAACAAATAACGTTACTAGGATAAAGCTATTCAGATACAGAGCTGGTTTATCAACAAATATTTCACACAAGTAATCTAACAAAATACGTTGTTAGGATAAAGATATTTAAATACAGAGCTGTTGATCAACAAATATTTCGCAAATAATCTAACAAATAACGTTATTAGGATAAAGCTATTCAGATACAGAGCTGTTTATCAACAAATATTTCACACAAGTAATCTAACAAAAAACTTTGTTATGATAAAGATATTTAAATACAGAGCTGTTGATCAACAAATATTTCACGTAAATAATCTAACAAAAAACGTTATTAGAGTAAAGCTAATTCGATACAGGCCGACCAAACGGTATAGTGGTCAGCGTGCTGGCTTCTAGACCGCGAGGTTGCGGGTTCGAGTCCCGTGTTGGCATGGGTGTTTGTAAATGTATGTTGGCTTGTCTAATGACGAAATGTTTCGGCGCATTATAGCCCTCGTGTTGCTGACGGCGCCAGATAATCTGAATACAACCAACCAACCAACTAATTCGATACAGAACTGTTCATCTACAATTTTTTCACAAATAATCTGACAGAAAGCTTTATTAGTGACAGACAAGATCATTTTAAATTAGTTTATAAATCTAAAGATGCATCACAAATGTTTCATAAATCTAGAGATATATCATTATTACTTTAGCAGTCAAATATTACAAATACACACTCATTTCAAACTGAAGTCAACGCAACATTTATGCTTTTAGTCATTGAGTTGGATCTATAATTAATTCCTTCTCACTACAAATACATCCCCTAACTCAGAAAAAAAATAAAAAGCACTCCTCTTAAATTTATCCAGCTTGTGAAATTCAGAAAACGCTGAGGCATGCGAAATTAAGCGAAAATAAAAATAATAAGATGAGTTAGAAGAAGGGGAAAAACTGGAGAAGAAAACTCCACGGAGACCCATATATCCCGGATTATCCGGCAATGTAATTAGGAGATCGGACTCGGCTGACCAATCCAATAAGACCAAACTATCGAATATTTAGGTGCTTAATTTGCATATTAATTTTAATACTTAAAGAGACGCTGCTTTTTTTTTATCCTTTTTAGATTTTCTGTTTCAGAAGAAAGAGAATTGTTTTAAGCTTGGATGGTACTCATGGGGAGAATGGGGAGGAATAATAGCATGAAGACCCGGATGTTGATTAAAGCATATGTACTTCTAAAGTAATATGTTCCGTACAGAAAAGGAATTATTGAAAAGGGAAAACCTGGAAAAATGGTTTTAAGGAAGCGAGATGTATTTTCTGAGAATTAAAACAAGGATAATTGGTGCCAGGAGATGTATTCAGGAGTAAGATGGTGGCTTTTGAAAAGGGCCAGTAGCTCGTAATATTGGGAATGGTTTTGCGAAAGGGAAGTTGTGACTGATCTTCAATGTAAAGAGAAGGCACTTAATTATAAGTTGCGTGGTAGCATTGGAGATTGTAATGATAACTGTTTAAGCAAGTGCATTAGTTCTTGCGCATCACCAAAATAAACCTGAATATACCGACAAAGTTTAAATAAACACTAAGAACTTATTTTCTATTAACGTTAATTATTTTGTTGTGTTACAGAATAAAAATAGCTTTTCAAAAGTTCATTGATACATGTCCTTTATTTTTCTGAAGATGTGCTACACTCTTATTTGCTTTCAAAAATTAAATTTTATACGAGAGGCTTGTGATTAAACTTTTTCTGTTAACAATAATCACCATTGTTTTTGAATTACAGAACAAAAAAAACTTTCAAAAGTTTATTGATACATGGCCTTTATTTTTCCGAAGATATGCTACACTCTTATTTGCTTTCAAAAATTAAATTTTATACGAGAGGCTTGTGATTAAACTTTTTCTGTTAACAATAATCACCATTGTTTTTGAATTACCGAACAAAAAAAAAACTTTCAAAAGTTTATTGATACATGGCCTTTATTTTTCCGAAGATATGCTACACTCTTATTTGCTTTCAAAAATTAAATTTTATATGAGAGGCTTGTGATTAAACTTTTTCTGTTAACAATAATCACCATTGTTTTTGAATTACCGAACAAAAAAAACTTTCAAAAGTTTATTGATACATGGCCTTTATTTTTCCGAAGATATGCTACACTCTTATTTGCTTTCAAAAATTAAATTTTATATGAGAGGCTTGTGGTTAAACTTTTTCTGTTAACAATAATCACCATTGTTTTTGAATTACCGAACAAAAAAAACTTTCAAAAGTTTATTGATACATGGCCTTTATTTTTCCGAAGATATGCTACACTCTTATTTGCTTTCAAAAATTAAATTTTATATGAGAGGCTTGTGATTAAACTTTTTCTGTTAACAATAATCACCATTGTTTTTGAATTACCGAACAAAAAAAACTTTCAAAAGTTTATTGATACATGGCCTTTATTTTTCCGAAGATATGCTACACTCTTATTTGCTTTCAAAAATTAAATTTTATATGAGAGGCTTGTGGTTAAACTTTTTCTGTTAACAATAATCACCATTGTTTTTGAATTACCGAACAAAAAAAACTTTCAAAAGTTTATTGATACATGGCCTTTATTTTTCCGAAGATGTGCTACACTCTTATTTGCTTTCAAAAATTAAATTTTATATGAGAGGCTTGTGATTAAACTTTTTCTGTTAACAATAATCACCATTGTTTTTGAATTACCGAACAAAAAAACCTTTCAAAAGTTTATTGATACATGGCCTTTATTTTTCCGAAGATATGCTACACTCTTATTTGCTTTCAAAAATTAAATTTTATATGAGAGGCTTGTGATTAAACTTTTTCTGTTAACAATAATCACCATTGTTTTTGAATTACCGAACAAAAAAAACTTTCAAAAGTTTATTGATACATGGCCTTTATTTTTCCGAAGATATGCTACACTCTTATTTGCTTTCAAAAAATAAATTTTATATGAGAGGCTTGTGATTAAACTTTTTCTGTTAACAATAATCACCATTGTTTTTGAATTACCGAACAAAAAAACCTTTCAAAAGTTTATTGATACATGGCCTTTATTTTTCCGAAGATATGCTACACTCTTATTTGCTTTCAAAAATTAAATTTTATATGAAAGGCTTGTGATTAAACTTTTTCTGTTAACAATAATCACCATTGTTTTTGAATTACCGAACAAAAAAAACTTTCAAAAGTTTATTGATACATGGCCTTTATTTTTCCGAAGATATGCTACACTCTTATTTGCTTTCAAAAAATAAATTTTATATGAGAGGCTTGTGATTAAACTTTTTCTGTTAACAATAATCACCATTGTTTTTGAATTACCGAACAAAAAAAACTTTCAAAAGTTTATTGATACATGGCCTTTATTTTACCGAAGATATGCTACACTCTTATTTGCTTTCAAAAATTAAATTTTATATGAGAGGCTTGTGATTAAACTTTTTCTGTTAACAATAATCACCATTGTTTTTGAATTACCGAACAAAAAAACCTTTCAAAAGTTTATTGATACATGGCCTTTATTTTTCCGAAGATATGCTACACTCTTATTTGCTTTCAAAAAATAAATTTTATATGAGAGGCTTGTGATTAAACTTTTTCTGTTAACAATAATCACCATTGTTTTTGAATTACCGAACAAAAAAAACTTTCAAAAGTTTATTGATACATGGCCTTTATTTTTCCGAAGATATGCTACACTCTTATTTGCTTTCAAAAATTAAATTTTATATGAGAGGCTTGTGGTTAAACTTTTTCTGTTAACAATAATCACCATTGTTTTTGAATTACCGAACAAAAAAAACTTTCAAAAGTTTATTGATACATGGCCTTTATTTTTCCGAAGATGTGCTACACTCTTATTTGCTTTCAAAAATTAAATTTTATATGAGAGGCTTGTGATTAAACTTTTTCTGTTAACAATAATCACCATTGTTTTTGAATTACCGAACAAAAAAACCTTTCAAAAGTTTATTGATACATGGCCTTTATTTTTCCGAAGATATGCTACACTCTTATTTGCTTTCAAAAATTAAATTTTATATGAGAGGCTTGTGATTAAACTTTTTCTGTTAACAATAATCACCATTGTTTTTGAATTACCGAACAAAAAAAACTTTCAAAAGTTTATTGATACATGGCCTTTATTTTTCCGAAGATATGCTACACTCTTATTTGCTTTCAAAAAATAAATTTTATATGAGAGGCTTGTGATTAAACTTTTTCTGTTAACAATAATCACCATTGTTTTTGAATTACCGAACAAAAAAAACTTTCAAAAGTTTATTGATACATGGCCTTTATTTTTCCGAAGATGTGCTACACTCTTATTTGCTTTCAAAAATTAAATTTTATATGAGAGGCTTGTGATTAAACTTTTTCTGTTAACAATAATCACCATTGTTTTTGAATTACCGAACAAAAAAACCTTTCAAAAGTTTATTGATACATGGCCTTTATTTTTCCGAAGATATGCTACACTCTTATTTGCTTTCAAAAATTAAATTTTATATGAGAGGCTTGTGATTAAACTTTTTCTGTTAACAATAATCACCATTGTTTTTGAATTACCGAACAAAAAAAACCTTTCAAAAGTTTATTGATACATGGCCTTTATTTTTCCGAAGATATGCTACACTCTTATTTGCTTTCAAAAAATAAATTTTATATGAGAGGCTTGTGATTAAACTTTTTCTGTTAACAATAATCACCATTGTTTTTGAATTACCGAACAAAAAAAAAACATTTCAAAATTTTTTAATTAATTTTGTGAATCATTTTCCCCAGAAAGGCAGCATTTTATTTATTATCCGGTTTTCTTTCAAAAAATAATTTAAAATGAAAGATATGTATAAAAAAAAATTATTTGCGTTAAGTACAATCGTTTTTGAATTACTCCACCAAAACAACTTTTCAAAATATTTTAAATATGCGTTTCATTTTCAGTAGAGAGACAGAATTAATTAATTAATTGCAAGTTTTTAAAAAAATTCATAAAAGGTTTTAGTAACTACTTAAAATTAACTACCAATTTATATTAAATTACCGAAAAAAAAATGTGTTTTCAAACTTTTTAAATATTTCCCAAATTTTCCGAAGAAGGCAACAATCTTACTTATTTTCAATTTTCTATCAAAAAATACTTTTTGCAAAGATATAATTAAAAGGATTAGGTGTATTTTATAAACAAACATATCAAATTAGCAATATTTATTTACACTTAACCTAAAAATATTTGTCAGGAAATTTGATTAACATGGGCATACGGGAATATTTTTTAGACAAGTATAACCTGTGTATAACAAAATATAGCAACTCTTTATGTGTAAAAGTGATCTCTAAATAGATAGAATACTTAGACTAAATCGATAAAGCAATGTTTATTTTTAAAATTGAAATCGATAAATTAACTGTAACTTCTAAGATAAGTGAGAGTGTGATAATAAATATAAAAGATCATCTTAAGGAAATATTCGATGCAATTCGAAAGATATTAACAGTATCAGTAATAACTTTGCCAACTTGACTCAAGAAAAGGACTTGGCGTAAGAGGAATATATTATCTTACGCCTTACAGCATTGAAATTAAAGTCTTAGGTAACAATATAATAATATTAAGAATTTGTCTCATAAGAAATGATGACACAGCTTTTACTAACTAAAAACTATAATTTATTCTTCCTCCGAAGCTACGGTACATACAACTTCGTACACAGCGATAATTCAGTCATCACGAAAGTAAACAAAATCTTCTATGCTTTCCGATCAGCATTCAACACTCGATTTTATTTCTTTTTCTTTTTTTTTCCTTCTTTTTATATATATATATATATATATATATATATATATATATATATATATATATATATATATATATATATATATATATATATATATATATATATATATATAATATATATATATAAGCTCGTATTTTTATATATATATATATATAAGCTCGAGGTCGCAATTTCTAATAAAAAAAAAGTTAGCCAATCGCGTGATTGTAATGACAGGAAATTTCCAGATTAATTTGGGTGTTGCCACCTTTTTCTAACCTGTATTATCGTTGTTAACAATTAAAATAAAATAGAACATTAAACTAGGGGTGTGGAACATCGCACAACTTTCAATTACTCTATAATACTGACTTGGATTTGAGTCATTTACCGTTTTTATATTTTCATCATTCATTTAGAGGGAATGGTCAGTTTGGCGGTATTTTTTGCGATAATTATTGTATGGGTCTAAAAAAAAACTATCCTTTTTGATAATCCTTATATTATCATTTGTTATAAGTAAAACTGTGAGGAGAAGAAAAAACGATCGTTGATGAGGTATGCTCAAGGAATGAGAACTCTGTGTTGAAGGCATTCGTTTTTCAACTTTTTAACCATAAAAGCACTTTTACGTGAATTTCGGAGGTGGGGATATTTAGAACACATTAAGAGGCATTAGCACAGCGACTTTTATCAAAATCGTTGGAGTCGTTCTTTAGCAATCATTGAAAAACATGATTTTTTTCAATGGAGCTACCTTATGCGCTAGCACGATTTTGATTAAAACCTTAACGGTAGGTCTCATGACCTCCAGCAACCCCCACACCAAATTTGAACTTCGTAGGACAATTTGTTCGGGAATTATGCTGACCACAGACACACATACAGACAGACATTTTTTCTAGATCACTTTTTTAAAATCAGGGTGTTCCAAAACGTGCAGAAATGCAAAAAAACAAATCGAAATATTTTTTTGACCGAATGCTATACTTTCATTACCCTATGTATAATACATATGGGTAATTGAAAGTAAAAACATACGTCACTATTTACAATTACATACAGAATAAAATTAGATAAAATAGATATTTAAAATAAATTTGTCACTATTTGCAATTTTATTCAGACGATTTTTGTAACAATATAATGTTCATTATTTAAAAGTCACGACATATTTGGCTGTCCCTTTTTATTCAACTCGTTCAGAGTTGATTTTTGAAGAGTTATAGTCCGAGAGGCGACTACAATATTTGGACCTCATCGAACGTCATTCTGAATTTTTTATAGAGATTGGAGAAAAGTGAGTAGATTTCGAATCCACTGGTCTGCCGTGGCAAAAATGGCCGAAACTGATCAAAAATCGACTTGAAATGAGTTGAACTAAAATCCGATTGCCAAATATGTCATAACTTGCCAAAAAGAGAACAAACTTTTTCGTCTGGCAACCCTGCATTTTGATTTTCAATGAGAAAAAGCGCGAACGATTTTTGATCTCTGGCTTGGAAAATGTGTATCTTTTAAAAGTAAGCAAAATTGGCGACATCAGTTACGTCATCCGTGACGTAATGTATATTGCCAACTTGGATCCCTTTTAATAGATGCAAGTAAACCGTCGCCAGATATGTAAATCGTCTGCAACCTTCTTAATTGATAATTAAACAGTGAGAGTTACCAAATAAAAAAAAAAGCTCATTATTTGGCAAATTATGGCTTATTTGGCAACTGGATTCAGTTCAAAATATTAAAAGTCGATTTTTGACCAGTTTCGGCCATTTTTGCCACGGCAGACCAGTGGATTCGTAATCTACTCACTTTTCTCTAATTTCTATAAAAAATCAGAATGATGTTCGATGAGGTCCAAAAATTGCAGTCGCCTCTCAATCTATTACAAAAAATATTCACGGTTAAACTCCGTAGTATATTCTTAAACTAGTAGTATTTCTCTACATTTTATCAAATATATATATATATATATTATTGATGCTCAATATAGTACCAAAACTGGTACCCCACCTCTTCTACCATATAAGACATTTTGTATAATATTAAAATTTTCTTTTACTTTTTATCCATATTTAAAATTATTTAAATTACTTATTAACCCAAATTAGAGGAGTTTTCAACCCAAAAAGAAGCAGTCACAAAACACCTCGTGCAATAATTGAGAGGGCGACGACCTGTTTATTGTGCCAATATTGACAACAGCGTAATTTTTAATGTTGCATAAATATTTGACTCTGCATTTTAAATCAATACTTAAATATAATTATTACATTAGTTTTATTTAGTTACGTATCTTGTATATAAGGAAAAATTCCAAAAAATATGAATCGCTGAATATTCAAGACAAAGTAGTTTCTTAGATACTGACTGCTTCTTAAAACCAAGAAATCAAAATATGTTATCATTTAGCAATTAAGTAATTAAAATTGTGCATTTTTATTTTGACAACGATAAGTCTAATAAAAAAAAAAAAACTAAAAACCAAATGCATTTTTGGGCCCTCTTTTATTCTCACTACAGAAAAAAAATTTACAATATTCCAAGCTAGATTTTTTTATACATATATAATAACTTCTCCTCAAGGTAATAAGCTATTAGAATACAAATAGCCAATTTAGAAAGAATTTGTGATTTGCAAAGATTTTTATTGAAATATATTTCAAAACACCACAATTTTTCAAAATTACCATCATCTTCTCATATTTAGAAGAACAAAAAACCTTTTCCTTAAAAGAGAAATTCTTCTCTACAGTTCAAACAAAACGCGAAAAGGATTTTATAATAATATAACCCATAAAAATAAAATTTTTAATATAATTACTTTAGATGCATTGCCAATTTTAATATTCATTAAAACAATGCCGATTCTGTGAACAACGTGTGCTTGGTGTATGCCTCTAATTTTAAATATCAAAAACATTTAATCAGCAAAATATGCGGAAAACTATGTTTCATAATTTATTTATTAAACATGAACCGGAATTTATGCACTCGCATCCACATATGTTTTATTTATTCTAATTAAAACAATTTTTTTTTTTTTAATAATGACAACGAGAAAGAGTTTCTTCAATGATCGGTTAAATGCTATTTTAGCGCGATTGGATGACAGCAATTTGATTTATAAGTATTCCGTAAAAGCAGCCTTTTAGTGACTTTTACAACGCCAAATTTTTATACAAGGAAATGTCATCAACATCGAATCTGTCTGCCAACTTTCAGCCCAATTGAATGATGGTAAGGGGTTTAATTAGGCCTCCGTAGATTTTTCAACTAACATACTTATAGTCCAAGAGGCGACTGCAATTTTTGGACCCCATCGAACATCATTCTGAATTTTTTATAGAAATTGGAGAAAAGTTAGTAGATTACGAATCCACTGGTCTGCCGTGGCAAAAATGACCGAAACTGATCAAAAATTGACTTGGAATAAGTTGAACTAAAATCCGATTGCCAAATATGTCATAACTCGCCAAAAAGAGAACAAACTTTTTAGTCTGGCAACCCACTGCATTTTGATTTCAATGAGAAAAAGCGCAAACGATTTCTGATCTCTGGATCGGAAAATTTGTATCTTTTAAAGGTAAGCCAAATTGGCGACATTAGTTACGTCATCAGTGACGTAATGTTTATTGCCAACTTGGCTCCCTTTTAATAGATGCAAGGAGACCGTCGCCAGATATCTGAATCGTCTACAACCTTCTTAATTGAAAATTAAAGAGTGAGGGTTACCAAATAAAAAAAAAAATGCTCATTATTTATCAAGTTATGGCGCATTTGGTAATTGGATTTAGTTCAACTTATTAAAAGTCGATTTTTGACCAGTTTCGGCCATTTTTTCCACGGCAGACCAGTGGATTCCTAATCTACTCACTTTTCTCCAATTTCTATAAAAAATTCAGAATGATGTTCGATGGGGTCCAAAAATTTCAGCCGCCTCTCAGTCTATTACAAAATATAAATTAATAAAAAGGATTTAAAAATCAACGAATTCATTTTGTTAGAATTAACCAAAATTACCTAATTCGAATATACTTTTTTTTTTTTTTTTTTTTTTTTAAAAAACCTTACAATATTTCCTCAAAGTTGATGAAATTTCATGCCATAAAAATTAACGAAATACTCTTCAAATATGAGTGCTTCATGTGTTAACCTAAGTACTTTTAACTCTAGATTCAGCGCAAATTATGATGCGGCGGAGGTAAGGCGCAATCCCATTATGATTATAAGTAGGGTGGAGAAAAGGGTGGGTTGGGGGGAGTGGGCTGTCAATCATTGTACATCCGATCGCGTTATGCAAATTAAGGGAATTTGTTATATTGCCCCGGCCGAAACCCATGTTTGGTTAAAGAGGTTTGCCGATTCGCTTTTCAGGTCTTAATTCTATTATACAATTTGAATGTGAATCATCGCAGATGTGTAAAAGTTGAACAGTCTATGGTGGGTGACTGTGGGGAAAGGGGGGGGGGGGGGAAGAATTCCCTGTTGGTCAATTGTTGATTGGTGGATGGACAGTATATGGAAAAGAAAACGTTAACGGTTTTAGGTGTTTAGAATTTTTATTTATAATCAAAAAAATCATAAATGTGTAAGGGATTACAAAGAATTTTAAAACTTTAATATTTTCCACAAAAAAAAATAAATTTAAACTGTTTCTCCCTTGATTTTTTTCTCGTCATTTCTTCAAAAATTAATAAAAGTGTGAATGGTTGAAAACAGAAACCTCATATTTTCCACAAAAATAATAATTTTAGGAAAATATATACTTTTTTACTCTCTCGAACATTCTTCGAAAATTTATAAATGCATGAATAATTTAAAACATTTTAAGGCCTTTATATTTTCCATAATATAATAATTTTTGAAAAGTATGTACTTCTTTTTCTCTTTCGCCCATTCAAAATTTCATAAAGATGGGGAAAATTAGACACATAAACACATTTTGAATTTTAACCCATTAGTGCATAGTGTATATTGCTGCAAAACTTAACGGGGAGAAATCTTAAAACAAAAAAGCTTCGCTAACTCATGATATTGCATATATGATACGCAATATTTTTAATTAGTTATATAATTAAATACGTTCCTAGGATATTTTTTTTTTTTTTTTTTTTTTTTAATATATATATATATATATATATTTCTTCAGTTGTCCAGGGAAAAAAAGAAGACAGAAAGAGTTATCATGTCAGAATAAACAAAAATTATATGGCAGGCCTCTTTTCGCGACTTATTTGAGACTTTCTACATGTTGCTTTATTATTGCATTCTAAATTTAGAGATATACCGCAATTTTTAAAAACACCAACGTAGTATTATATCATAACATGCATCTGGAATGGTAGCTGCGTTTGGACATACATTTAGAAATACCTACGAGTATTAAAAATACTTCATACGTCAACACTGACAAACCCATACATCAATAGAATCTCGACCCAAATATGAACATTAAAACTGAAATATCCTATAGCACAAACTTAACCTCTTCTTAATATGTCCAGTTCACTTAATTAAAGAACAAACCAAGAAACAAAGCAGTCAACTGGAATGGTACCTACGTTTGGACATACATTTAAAAATACCTACGAGTTTTAAAAATACTTTATACGTCAACACTGACAAACCCATACCTCAGTAAAATCCCGACACAAACACGAACATTAAAACTGAAATCTTCCATAACACAAACTTAACCTTGTTTTAATATATCCAGTTCATTTAATTAAAGAACAAACCAAGAAGCAAAGCAGTCAATTGGAATGGTAGCTACGTTTGGACATACATTTAGAAATACCTACGAGTATTAAAAATATTTAATATGACAACACTGACAAACCCATACCTCAGAAGAATCCCGACACAAACAACAACATTCAAACTGAAATCTCCCACAACACAAACTTAACCTCTTCTTAATATGTCCAGTTCACTAAATTAAAGAACAAACCAAGAAACAAAGCAGTCAACTGGAATGGTACCTACATTTGGATGTACATTTGGAAATACCTACGAGTATTAAAAATACTTCACTGACAAACTCTTACCTCTGTGGAAACTCAACACAAACTTAACCTTGAAACACAGGCATTAAAACTGAAATCTCCCATATGTCAGTCGAATCCCAAACACAAACTTAACCTCTTAATATGTCCAGTTCACTAAATTAAAGAACAAACCAAGAAACAAAGCAGTCAACTGGAATGGTACCTACATTTGGATGTACATTTGGAAATACCTACGAGTATTAAAAATACTTCACTGACAAACTCATACCTCTGTGGAATCTCAACACAAACTTAACCTTCAAACACAGGCATTAAAACTGAAATCTCCCATATGTCAGTCGAATCCCAAACACAAACTTAACCTCTTAATATGTCCAGTTCACTAAATTAAAGAACAAACCAAGAAGCAAAGCAGTCAACTGGAATGGTACCTACATTTGGATGTACATTTGGAAATACCTACCAGTATTAAAAATACTTCACTGACAAACTCATACCTCTGTGGAATCTCAACACAAACTTAACCTTCAAACACAGGCATTAAAACTGAAATCTCCCATATGTCAGTCGAATCCCAAACACAAACTTAACCTCTTAATATGTCCAGTTCACTAAATTAAAGAACAAACCAAGAAACAAAGCAGTCAACAGTCTCCAATGCATCTCCGACAAAGACGTCTCCTCGCATCTTTGTTTCTGCGCACTGCCCATCCAAGCGCGAACAGATGAAGAAGGGCCCTGCCCATCCGAGGGGACTTAATCTCCTTCTGGTCTGCAAGGAGGCCCTTTTCTAAAGGGAGGTCAAAGAGTTCTGTAATGACCCCCGCGGTTTAACGGAGCACAGGCCCTGCGTGGGGGGGGGCTTTTCTGCTACATTAAAACCCTGATGGACTGCTGGGATGGAAGTTCGGAGGCCGCTGCCATCCTGCTGCAGAGAAGTTTCTCGGAAAGAAGCAGACGATTTGTTTCTAGAGGAGGTTGTTATGAGGCTTTTCTGGGGATGTTTAAAAGGGTGCTGAAAGGGTTGGGGAGGAGGAAGGATGTGGTTGAAATGACCGTTGGCTATGATAGGCTGTGGATGTGGCTTTTAGTTGTGAAGGTAAAGGCTTGGTAACAAGGAATGACCAATAACAAAGTGTCATATTCTAATAATTTTACTTTTTAAGACTATTCAAAATGAATTGAAATTTCTTAAGTTTAAAGGATTATAAATTTTTAAGTATTGAGGGCTCAGTCAATACAATGAAATGTATGTCAAGTTTGTCGATACAGATATGTAGCTCCCCTCGAGTCATCTAAGTGGATAGTATACTTCAATACTGAAGTAAAAAATATAATCCTCAAATTTAATCAACTGCCACCAATGACAGAACACATTTCTGGCACTTACAGCAGTTGCTTCAGGTTGAATTTTGGTATTTTTTGTGAAAATGATTCATTAAAAACTAGAATCTCTAAAAGTTATAAATACATGCAAACATAGGGGGAAAGCACATTTCCACTAAAGGTAGCTGCCGAGAATAGGGACGATTCTTCAACGTTCAATGCGTTATCTAGTTGCTGAATGCCAGTGACAAGAGTCCTATATCATTTGAGAAGGTTACAAACACTTTTAAGAAACTTTTTTAGTATCTACCTACTTATTTCGTCTTACTTCGCTTAAACTCATCACAAACTAATAGTTTAAAATGATAAAACATTCCTTGATGATTACAGAAAAAGCATTAAAATCCCAACAAAAACATTATAAAAATGCGCCAAGAACTTCGCGCAATATCTATGATCGTGAAAAGTATTGAGATCTAAAGTAGAGCCTAGTTTAAGGTTGTTCTAAATTATGAGCAATGAAAAGTAGTGAGTATTTCTTCTCAAAGTCAAAATTTACCTACATAGGCTTAAATAATAACCAGTTACAAAAATGTTGGTAACACTTGTACATTAATTATTCAGGATCATTTGTTTGTTGTACTAGTTCTGTGACGCGTATTATTCAAGTCTCACAAGCATTTTCGTAGATGGCCATTTCATGGAGGTATTAATAGGATCAGGCATGACCTATCTCACCCCACATTAGCGATTGAAGAAACTGTAGCGAGGACGTCGGCCATGTTGAATCAACCAAAAGCTGCACTGTTAAAGGTCGGATTTACACTGAAGGGAAGGTTTTTCAATTGCAATAATTCTTTCCCATTTTTAAACAATTAGTATTATACATTTAGAAATGTAAAATTGCTCATAAGTTAGCTATGAAATAGATTCCTTGGGGAAATTTTCGTAACATTAAAAAAATTTTATGCAGTTTTAGTTTGATTTTAATTGAAATAGTGTATCACAAATTATCCAAAATTATGATTCATGGCTAATTTTAATTGCATTTAGTTAGAACATCAATTTATTTTAAATAAAAGAGCATGCTGTTAATATGGATCTTACAGTCTAAAAGTAAACTTTTCTGGCAATATAAATTAAAATAAAAAAATTAGTATATTATTGCTCAATTTAATAGTTTAGCCTCAATTCGTAATTTAAAAAAAAAGACTATTTTTTTCAAATATCTATTTATGCAGTTGTAGGTTACGCAAGACCTAATTTCTGCAGCAATCATATATAGCTTAAAATATAAATTAACTCGATGCTCAACACAGTTGAGATACACCGCATGTTGAATTTTTTGATATAGGGGTGACAAGACTCCCGGAAAACCGAATTAGTCGTATTTTCATTCAATTTCAAAAGTTCCCTAAATTATTTAAAATGCAGTATTTTTAAACTATTTGGACATAGTCAATAATAACATATTTTTTTATGAATTTTACACTTTCATTTATTTTATTTTATGTATATTTAATTTAATAAGCCTACATTTGAGACTTAGAATTTTAATGGCAATTTTTGGTTAAGTACACTTTTCTCAAATTCTATTAAATATTTTAATATAATTTTTTCCATGATAATAAAAATATACAAGATCTATCTAGTGAACCAAACAGTTTTCTTAAATTGGGGAGAAATAAATATTTTATGTTGTGAAAAATGAAAATTTTTGTATAAGCCAACTATATTATGGCTTTGAATATAATTTTAAAGCTATATTAAGTAAGAAAATACGTTCACTGTTTGAAATAGAGATTTTATTTGCATTTGGTAAAACTTTTATGTAAATTAATTGTATATTTATTCTGAAAAGTGTACCTAACCAAAGGTTTGCACGAAAAATTTCAAAATTCTAGGTCCGAATATAGGCTTATTACATAAAAAAAAAAAAAAAATAGAATAAAATCATCAGAATAATAATCATAAAAATATATTATTATTATTTGTGTCAAAAAATGAATTAAAAATATTGCATTTTAAATAATTTAGAGCACGTTGAAGTTGAATGAAAATACGACTGCTTTGGTTGTTTCGGACTCTTGTCTCCCCTTAAAACAAGTTGGAGGTAGGTTAGAGTTAAATGCTTCAGATTTTTAACCGCTGCTTTCTCCTGTCTTATTTCTACCTCCATGGGACATTTATACTAAACTTCAACTTAACTAGACATCACTTAGACGATAGATCGTCACAGTGCTCATAGGTATTTAATCCATTTTGACGGAGTGAAGACATAATTCTCGCCAAACCTTATAGCCTTTTGTTCTCTACAGGGTTGTGGTTTGGCGAACATTATGCTTTCACGCCGCCAAAATGGATTAAATACCTATGAGCACAGTGACGATCTACCGTCTAAGTGATGTCTAGTTAAGTTGAAGTTTAGTATAGGTCTATAAAGTTGAAGTTTGACTTTGAAGAAGAAAAGCTTACTACTTTTCATTGTTCAAAATTTACAACAACATTAAACATGGTTCTACTCAAGATCTTGATACTTTTCGCGACCATAGCTATTGCATGAGAAATTTGGCGCCTTATTTTCTTTACGGTACAAGTAAATTTCAAAGAGTAATCAACCTTCTTACTTCAAATACATGCATTCTATGATTTTGTATACTCTTTTACTCAAGATGAAAAAAAAAATCGTGCGTTGCCTTTAAAGGGGGAAATTAGTGTCATGTTTCACGTGTGTGCTGTAAAACTCTTAGAAGTAGATGGAAAAGTCAAAACGTAAAATCAGAATATTTGCCACAACTTACTTGAAAACTAAAGCATTAATAATAAAAAAGATGCTCAACTCTTAATACAAGAAACATTTTAAAGTTTGTTATAAAAAAAAATATTCATCAATTTTAGGAATAGTTATTATTCCTGAGTATACATAACGAAAATGTTCGAATTCGAGCTTTAAATACATTAAATCTTAAGCCAAGCTTAAATATATTGCGATAGGAAAGAACCTAACAGCCTGAATCGCTAACATTTAAGAATTTCTATGACTGAAGACTGAAATTGAATGGTGCCAGTGACCAAACAGCATGAACTCTTTCGATTTCCAGTCACTTTCAAATTGTAGATAGTCTAATAAAAACTCGCTGAACCTAATATCATAATTCTCTCTTAACATCTAGATTCTAGTAAATGGTACGAATAGAAAACTATTTCAAGATTTCATTGCCAAGTGTAATTTCACCAGATCCTTTATCAAAGGACCAAAATTTTACATCGGCCAGAAATTCGTCCAGCTTGGCGATCGTACCGTACTCTGCAAATCAACCTCACCACTCATTGATATCAGTCGTCAGGATCTAAACGGTTGATACATATTCAAACAAGGTGAACCTACATTTCTACAAATGGCGTTCCTGAAACGGCCATTGTGGATAATGAAAATTTATACCGGCTATTGATACGGTTGAAACTCCGTTCTTTTAATGCCCCAACCCCCATCAACTCTAGGCTTTGAAGATGGGACTTTTATGTGACCCAAATCCTGATTTAACTTCTTCTTTCCGCTCAATTTTTTTATTATGCTGTTATTTGAATGCAGATAAAAAAAAATCTTCGAAGTTTATAAGTAGAGGATTTAAATTCCTCGTGCCGTGGTTTTATCCCACAATTTATTGGAGCTCTAAAGTCTAGTCTTGAGTGTTTAAGCTAAAATATTGTTCGTTCAGCTCACATTATTCTTTTTCATGCACTTGGTGCTCCTTTTGAGAAAGTGAAAAATCTTCTAAATGGACTTCTGTTAGCTAAATGTGACGATGCGCAACTGAGCCGATTTTGTTCCACATACTCTTTCTATCTCTCTTCCTATAACTACCACATTATAAAACTAAATATCGCATTTTACCTACAGTGTGGCAATACGAACCCACTATTTTATAAAATGAAAAATGAAGCTATGATCTCTATATCTAGAATATTATAACAGGATACTCTCTCTCTCTCTCTCTCTCTCTCTCTCTCTCTCTCTCTCTCTCTCTCTCTCTCTCTCTCTCTCTCTCTCTCTCTCTCTCTCTCTCTCTCTCTCTCTCTCTCTCTCTCTCTCTCTCTCTCTCTCTCTCTCTCTGATACTTATTTACACTATTTAAACAGGATACTTATTTACTTAATCACACTATTAAAAAACAGGATACTTATTTACTCAATTAAAATAGAATACTTATTTACACTATTAAAAAAGGATACTTATTTACACTATTGAAACAGGATACTTATTTACTTAATCACACTATTAAAAAACAGGATACTTATTTACTTAATCACACTATTAAAAAACAGGATACTTATTTACTCAATTAAAACAGGATACTTATTTACACTATTAAAAAAGGATACTTATTTACACTATTGAAACAGGATACTTATTTACTTAATTACACTATTAAAAACAGGATACTTATTAACTCCATTAAAACAGGATACTTTTTTACACTACTAAAACAGGATGCTTATTTACTTAATTACTTTATTAAAAAATAGGATTCTTATTTACTCTATTAATCAGAGTACTTATTTACACTATTAAAGCAGGATACTTATTTACACTATTAAAACAGGATACTTATATACTTAATTACACTATTAAAACAGGATTCTTATTTATAAAAAATGCTTTCTTTTAATTATTTAAAAGGTGTAGCTTCAAATATATTTGTTTCAATTTTTAGTAAGACACGTTCTATTATTACTTTTAATTACCCATATATTTACATATGGTAATGAAAGTATAGCATTCGATGAAAAAAATTCGTGTTTTTTTTTTTCAGTCATCCATGTTTTGAAACACTCTGATTTGAAAAAAAGTGTCTAGGAAATATTTCTATCTGTGTGAACCTGATCACCATAACATCTTAACAAATTGACCAACTACGATGTTCAAATTTTGAGTGCGTTTTAGTGGTGGTCCTGTGACCTACCATTAAGGTTTTCGTCAAAATCGTACAGGTGTATAAGGTTGAAATCATAAAAAAATCATGGAAAAATCATGTTTTTCAGCAATTGCTAAAAATGGTTAAAAATGCCTCTTCTCATCACTCGATCTTCCCATATTGTTACCATGGAGGCATTTTATCGAATTTATCAATTAGAAAGGCGATAACTTTTCTTTAACATATCGCACTTGCCCATCGTATTTAGTTATCTTAGAATAAAAAGTTGCTAACTCCACTATTGATCTTAACCCTTTGAAACACGAATTTCAATTTTATTTCCAATTTTAATGACATTTGGTACGGGCCATCTCTACGTGTCGAAAAATAATAATATAATATTAAAAGCATCTCAATGAGCAAAATATGCGATAAACTACTTTTCAAAATGTATTCATTAAAAAGGAATGTGAATTTAGGCACTCACATTCAAATATCATTTATTTATTCTGATTAAAACAATTTAACTATTTATTTATTAAAACAATTTTGGCTACAAAAAATAATTTCTTTAATATTCGGTTAAAAACGATTTCAGCAAGGTTGGCTGACAGCAGAAAAACGATAATTGCTGTCCCTATAGGTAAAAAAAAAGTGTAAAAAACCGGTATTTTTCAACATTTAAATTTGTAAAAAAGACAGTTTTCATTTTATCCAAAAATCCTAATTTTATCAAATCAAAAACCCTATAGTTATTTTTGTCAAATAGATATTAAGAATGACAACAACAAAAATTTCAAATCATTTAATTCGTATTTGCTGAAGTTTTAAGCATTTTGAGTAAGGTGGGAATTTCAAAAATCACGAACTGAGAAATATGGATTCGAAATATCAAAAGAGCTATTGCAGCAGTCCTAAATTCTCCATAAAAATATAGTTTTTCTGCAATTGCAGTTATCGGACCAGCTCAAAAACTTGCCAGAATAGAGAGAAGGTTTCAAAGATTATAAGCACGCAAAAAATTGATTGATTTTTTTTTTTTTTTTTTTTTTTTTTTTTTTTTTTTTTTAAACAAGAGGGTACCGATTCCTTTAAGCCTTACTTTATACATTAAAAAATACCCTACAAAGAAGCCTTAGGAAAGGGGAAAAATACCCAACATATACCCAACAAATACCATACAACCACATACAACATCTGTGTCCCGTAATTCCTTGTGCTCGATGCAAATGACCGAACCCCCAAAACTTAACTCCTCCGCCCGACCCTCTGCTGCATTTGTTCAACTTTTTTATGCAACCTGACGGATTAAAAACGCCCAGTTTTTTTTTACGGCATTCAACACCTGCCCGCATTGCTTTTAATGCTGAATCACGAACCGTAAAAAAAAATCTGCTACATCTGTGTTATGCCAGGGCTTCCAATTTCAGGTGAGAAATGTGATATTTCTCTCCCCCCCCCCCTTTGGGTCAAGGGGAGAGGAGAAAGCTGTTGTTTCTCCCACCCCCGGAGGTCTATAAAGGGGATTTGGGAGTAGAGCTGCCAAAACTAAAGCATGAAATGCGCCAAACTGATTCGAAAAAAGACACTCATTTAGAATTTCGCCAAACGAATTCAAAAGAGGGTACTCATTCTGAATTGCGCCAAATAAACTTTGAGATATATTGAAGTCTGTACAATGACTGCTTACTGTAAGTTCGAAAAGATTTCCAACTGTAAGTTCAAAGTGATTGCTAACTGTAAGTTCGAAATGATTTACAACTGTAAGTCCGAAATGATTTCCATCTGTATGATCAAAGCGATTAAAAACTGTAAGTTCGAAGTGGTTAAAAACTGTAAGTTTAAAGTGATTGATAACTGTAAGTTTGAAGCGATTGTTATCTGTAAGTTTGAAGTGATTGCTAACTGTTAGATCGAAGTGATTGCTAACTGTAAGTTCGAAGTGATTACTAACTGTACGTTCTAGCCTATGCATGCTCTTTTATTAATTTGAAACTGGAGTACTTACTACACTGATCTATGTTAACAACTGAAACCCAATTAAGTTAACCATCACTATTGGTAACATATTGTGAGCCAATACATACCATTAGATGGGACATAGTTGGCAAACGATTCAATTAGCATCATCTGCTTATAGAGGTAAAGAAAAGCTATCATTGAGTTAATCTTGATTAACCTATTCATCCTTTCAGTACAGTGAAGCGTGTTGTTGTCTGTTTCTAGTTAATTGAAATTCTGGTAGTAAAAAACTTAAACCAAAAACAAAGTTTTTACTATAAATCCTATATATGCATTGTCAACTTTTAATGCTGAATGGCAACTTATTTAAGGAATTTTGAACTCATATCCAGTTTTCATAACTTCAACACTTCGATGAAACCCACCATGCCACTTACTACCTTTTTTATGCCCCCAGAACTTGATAGAAAGCATTCCTATTGAAATCAAGTCTATCTGGCAAGTTTCAGTTCAATTGGATGAAGGCAAGTAAATTAATTTACCCATCGAAGATTTCTCTACTACAAACAAATAACATCGTCTAATATAAATGATTTAAAAACAAGCTACTAGCAAGCATATCTATGTACTCATTATTATTAAGGCCCCACAAGTTTATTTCATTGGAATAGGCAACTCAAGGTCACGGTATCTTCTCCTACTCTATAATTTCTTCTGGGGTTACCATCAATGGAGAAATGCTATTGGCTCATGGTGATAGTTACCATCGTTGTATAAAGAGTGATAAGGGAGAGGAACGTGAACATGGCTTGCGCCCATTCGACTTTAACTGCACTTCTTCATAACATCTACTAATCCAAACTTGTTTTTATTCTCCCCTAGGGAACCAAAAGGACTGATCCAGTCAATATTTCTGAAGCAAGTTGTATGTGTACTTTGCTTCACTTCATTTATTCGTTACTTGTATTGCAACGTTAGGTTGGTTGGTTGTATTCAGATTATCTGGCACCTTCAGCAACACGAAGGCTATAATGCGCCGAAACATTCGTTATTAGACAAGCCAACATACATTTACAAACACCCATGCCTAACACGGGACTCGGAACCCGCAACCTCGCGGTCTAGAAGCCAGCACGCTAACCACTATACCGTTTGGTCGGTCATTGCAACGTTTGGGGGTCTGGAACTCAAAATTCTGAAATCTTTATTTTTAGAATTATTTTTCTGAAATTTTTTATGCAGTAATGTATAATGCCTTAAAACTTTAAGAACTATTTTAAATTTTCAAATTTAATTTTTTTTTTTTTTTTTTTTTTTTTTTTTTTAAATTAAATCCCTTCAAAATTTTGATATTTCCTAAATTTGATATACCAAAAAGCTTTTTTTGAAAATCTATTCATTTCTGCATGAAACTACTTCTTATAATTCCTTTCAAAAATTGTCTTCATCATTTTTCAATAAAGTAATTAGAAAAAATTAAAAAAAATATTTTGTGCAAAAATTGTAAAAATCCATAGTATGCTAAGCTCCAAAAGCTTTTTTTTTTTTTTTTTTTAGTTAAACAAAAAAACATAATTCATGAAGTCAAATTAAAGAAATATATATGAAAAATAACTGTGAAAAGTTTCATATATTTATATCAAGTAATTTTTAAGTTATATCAATTTAAACTCAAAAACGGGACAAAAGGCCATCAGAGAGAAAAACAGTTTCAAAGAGTCAAGATAGCATGTCTGAAATGCAATTGTCATGTAACAAAAACTTAAATATTTCAAGTTCTACTAAAGATAGAAACAAATATTTTATGCCACTTTGTTTAAAAATATATGCACTATTTTTTACAATAATAAAATATTTTTTGAGAATTTTTAAAATTTTGAAATTTTGAAAAAATTTCCCCTTAATCAAAATTTACAAATAAAGTAAGCATATGGAGAAAAGCTGCTATTTACAATGAAAGAAAATCAGAAATTTAAAAATATTATATTTACTTAAAAAGACAAAGAGAGAGAAAGAAAGTAAACTCTCTAGTCTTGATAAATAAAATTCAATTGTTCAAAATAATAAATATTCAGCCACTTAAACCTCAAATTTTTTTTTAATGACTGATGTTTATTAACCGGCAACAAAAACAATATTCATTTAATGAATGAGTTCTAAGTCACATAATTTAAGAAAATTCATTATATTTAGAATGCTATAGAAAGTGTAATATGTATTAATTTTTAATTTAAAAGTATTAAACAAGCCTGAGGTTCATTGTCTGGATTGGATCTTTTCATACGCAATAACTTCACTGTAACGAAAAATTTATAACAGGCAGCAAAACCAGTATTACAGAATATGTCTCAACTCAACTATTCAATAATCAACGGAAGACATAAGAAAATGTCATATGTATGAATTTTTAATTTAAAAGTAATAAACAAGCCTTAGGTTCACTGCCTAGGTTAGATATAGTCTTACGCAATAACTTCACTGTAACAGAAAAACTTATCATAACAGGCAGAAAAACCAGTATTGCAGAATATGTCTCAACTCAACTATCCAATAATCAACGGAAGACATAAGAAAATTTCATATGTATGAATTTTTAATTTAAAAGTAGTAAACAAGCCTTAGGTTCACTGGCTAGGTTAGATATTGTCTTACGCAATAACTTCAATGTAACGAAAAACATATTATTTCAGCAAAGCCCGTATAACAGAATATGTCTCAACTCAATTATCCAATAATCAATGGTCACAATCGCTCTCGAGTCTACTCATCTTTGATAGATTATGGTTAGAGGCCATGCGAGGAATCGAATCGTAGACTTCTCTCATGTTAGAAAAGCAATCTGTCCAGTGTGTCGAGTTGGGGAATAAGATTTGGAACTTCACAACTACAAAACCGCCAAATGGGCGAGGAAAGTGCCAAAACTGGCCACCCCTCTTGAACCCAGAGTGGGTGTGGGGAAGAAGCCATAATGAGAAAGTGGGGTGACAGGGTCGGTAATGAGAAGCACATTAATTGTGGTACCCCAGGGCTCTCAGCTTTAGTCTGGGGCCTTTTTTATACCCTCCACCCCCCCCCACCCCACACACACACACACAGAGAAAGAAAAATTGGGTAGTAGACTCCACAGATGCTACCATGGCTCTGAATTTTTTTTTACTTTGTTTCAATGATGGGTTATCTGTGGAGGGTTATGCGGGTTTGTGGAGATAGTGAGGAATAAAAGATAATGTTGTTTATTTTCGGATATATTTCAACCAATAAGAAGTGAGATCTTTTACTGTGGCTTATCTTGGGTGTTAAACACATCGTACTGTATAATGGTTACTTTAAAAGAAAAAAATATGTACATCTCTTTATTACTATATAGGATTACTTAGATTAGAAAGTGTCTCAATTGTGTACAAAATCTAATACATTCAATGCTTCTTTCATAAGTAGCTAATATGTACATTTGCGTATCGTAAAGGGGGCCAGAAAAAAAGAGAGAAAGCTGCAACATAGTTTAAAATCCTGAGAGAGCTGCAAGTTGGTTGGTTGGTTGGTTGGTTGGTTGGTTGGTTGGTTGGTTGTTTTTAGATTATCTGGCGCCGTCAGCATCACGAGGGCTATAATGCGCCGAAACATTCGTCACTAGACAAGCCAACATACATTTACAAACACCCATGCCTAACACGGGACTCGGAACGCGCAACCTCGCGGTCTAGAAGCCAGCACGCTAACCACTATACCGTTTGGTCGGCGAGAGAGCTGCAAGTTATTATACTAGAGAGATTTGCGAGATAGTTAATGTTTTTATAAAAATAATTACAGGATGGTATATTGCAATATATTACAATATCTTGAACAAAATTAAAATAGTAATTATTTTAATATACCTAATGTTAGAGAGAAAAGAAGGAGAAAACTGCAAGATAGTTAACGTTTTTGTTTTAAAAAATTAAAATAATAATTATTTTAATATACCTAATGTTTGAGAGAAAAAATGGAGATAACTGCAAGATAGTTGATGCTTTTATAAAATAAATTAAAATAGTAATTATTTTAATATACCTAATGCTAGACTGAAAAGAGGGAGAGAACTGCAAGATAGTTAAAGTTTTTATAAAAAATAATTACAGGATGGTATATTATAATACTTTACTATTTTTCCAACAACAATAAAGTAGTAATTATTTTAATGTACATTTAGGAAGAACCTAATACTTTTCAAAGATCGTTTTCCAAAAAAGGCAACAAATTAAAACACCATTGAAGTTAAAAACTTACTATCCTTAAATGAAAGTTAGCATTCATTAATCATTATTAGTTTGATGCAAGAACTTATTCTTATTAGTCTCACATTTTAAGATATAATGTAACGTAGTAATATTCAATGGATAAAATAAATTGTTTCGTATGGTTCTCGTAACGTTATTATATTTACTAATGTAACAATAAACAATATTGAATACAAAACATCAGAGGTCATTGGAACTATAAAAGCACTTTTTCCTTGAAAATACATACTAAGCAGGGAGGGAGTATGTAAGACTCGATTTGTGGGAAAATTGTATTTGTTATTGTCTGCACCCGAATATCGTCAGGACAAGATTCATTTGTATATTTGTAAGGGAATGTGGACATCGGACAGACGGATGAACAAACCATGTACGGTAATGTAATATTAAACCTAATACGAGAATTATTATATGAAACCTAAAACGTGATAGTATGGCAGCTTTTATTGCAATTTGCTTGGAAATATTTGCTTTTCAGTCAATTCATTGCACATTGCAATGCCTTTTCTCAAATTTTCAGTTCATTTTTTTTTTCCAAAAAGGAAAGTTATTTTCAGGTTTTCTCAGACATTTTCTTTTGAAAAATTGTGCCACAGACATTTTACAAAATAATTTAAGAAATGAACGTTGACTCTTTTTATTATGACTTCCATCTCAAAATCAGTTGTTGGTTATCGTCTCTGCGATACTTTTCATTTGGCAAAAAGCTCTTTTATTTGGTATGTGCTAAAAAAACTGAATTTTGGCAGACAGTCTTGGTATAGTTCTGAGTATGAAGCAAATAATACGGCAGGTTTTGGACTGTGAAATAAGACCTACTGCCAGCGTTACCTCGGACTTAAAATTCTTAGGTAGGCAATTTTACGCAAGGGCATTTAACAATATTTCTACTTATTGAAATATCAATAGTACTTCAAAAACCAAGATTTCCTGTACTTTAAAAAGTACTAGGAAAGGCACTATGTCGAAATATAAGTGTGGGAAAATCAACAAAGTTGGTTGGTTGGTTGGTTGGTTGGTTGGTTGGTTGGTTGGTTGGTTGGTTGGTTGGTTGGTTGGTTGGTTGGTTGGTTGGTTGGTTGGTTGGTTGGTTGGTTGGTTGGTTGGTTGGTTGGTTGGTTGGTTGGTTGGTTGGTTGGTTGGTTGGTTGGTTGGTTGGTTGGTTGGTTGGTTGGTTGGTTGGTTGGTTGGTTGGTTGGTTGGTTGGTTGGTTGGTTGGTTGGTTGGTTGGTTGGTTGGTTGGTTGGTTGGTTGGTTGGTTGGTTGGTTGGGAGTGGAAAGGAAGGACTTAGTGAACTAGCACCTGCCTCCGCTTACATATGTGAGAGAACCATCTCTCTGGAATAGGTTGAAGTAAAAAAAAGAACTAATAAAAAAAAGGGGAGGGGGATATCAAATCATACCAGTGCAAAAGGAATTTTGTGAAGTTAACATTTCAATGCTTTCTCCGGGTGAGGATCAACAACGTTGTATTAAAAATACTACGTCTGGCAACGCTGCCTCTGTGCATCTTCAAGGATAGTAAAATATACCAATCCTATCAAAACTTAAAGATGTAGTTTTGCATCATTCTTAAGTTCAAGCCAAACGATTGTACCAGGACCATATTGAGCGAATATTCTTTTCTTGTAAATGGCTCCCTCTCTCTTTTCCTTACTCCATACTCACAAACGGGGATTGTGCATTATGGCCCTGCTACACCCTTCCTTATCGTCTGAAGCTATATAAAACGTTAACTTAAAAACCTCCAGAGAGGCCACAGTTTATGGGGGTCTAGATCCGCCTTTTCCAATTTGTCAGCAGGGTTCGGGGAAAATGTGCTGGTTATGCGATCTCTCGTATCTTCGGCACAGCCCAAAAACTTTATCCCGTGTCCAGATTTCTCGTAATCGGCTGGAAAACGGGATGGAGGGGCTTTGATGCTTTGGGAAAAGGGGGACTTTGCCCATAGTGTTACAGGAGTGGTTGTTGGTTATTGTGGGGGAGATGAAGAGTTGTAGTGTAAAGTGTATTTGAGGTTTATAAAAGTATTATGAAATAAATTTGACGGTTTTTTTTTATTATTATTGTCTTAAAAAAATATTATTCGGAGTAGTAGAGTATAAATTATGGTATAAAAAAAGAAATTGAAGCAGTTTTTCATTCTTTATATTATTATCTTATTTTTTATAGACTGAGAGGAGACTGCAATTTTTGGACCTCATCGAATATCATTCTGAATTTTTTATAGAAATTGGAGAAAAGTGAGTAAATTATGAATCCACTGGTCTGTCGTGGTAACAATGGCCGAAACTGGTCCAAAATCGACTTTTAATAAGTTGAACTAAATCCAATTGCCAAATGCGCTATAACTTGCCAAATAATGAGTATTTTTTTTTATATATTTGGCAACCCTCACTCTTTAATTTTCAATTAAGAAGGTTGCAGACGATTCGGATGTGTGGCTATGGCTTACTAGTATCTTTCACAAATGAGCCAAATTGACAATAAACATTACGTCACTGATGACGTAACTGATGTCGGCAATTTGGCTTACTTTTAAAAGATACAAGTTTTCCGAGCCAGAGATCGGAAATCGTTTACGCTTTTTCTCATTGAAAATCAAAATGCAGTGGGTTACCAGACGAAAAAATGTGTTCTCTTTTTGGCGAGTTATGACATATTTGGCAATCGGATTTTTGTTCAACTCATTCCAAGTCGATTTTTGATCAGTTTCGGCCCTTTTTGCCACGGCAGACCATTGGATTCGTAATCTACTCACTTTTCTCCATTTTCTACAAAACATTCAGAATGATGTTCGATGGGGTCCAAAAATTGCAGTCGCCTCTCGGACTATTAAGCTTTATATTATCTTATTTTTATACTAGCAGACAGGTCCACTAGACTCCACTGAATACGCTTTAGGATGTATCCTTCCGCTTAAAAAATATAGTTCCGAAAAAATCACAACTTTTATTGCAATATTGATAACCTGCTCACATACTTTTGTATTTAAACTTAATTATAAGTTGATAACAAAATGAAAATAAGTGCTTTTAAGTTTAAATTTTAATTAATATATTTTTTCCCTAACCAAGAATACTATAACAGTTTTAACGAATCGTCCACACATCGTTCCAATCAGCCAATCAGGGCGTAATAAATCCGGTTCACCCATCGCTGCAGCGTATTCAATGAACTCAAGTAAGCTCGTCTCAATGTGTAGTTAAGAATAGGATTTTATTTTATTTCACCTAGTGTTTGGTTCGGTTACTTTTCCGTTATTCTTAATGAAGTATATTTTTATTTGATATTTGTTTATTTATTGAAATTTGTTTATAAATTAAAAATTATTTTTTTGATGTTATTTATACTGTAATATATTTCATAAATTATCCATTTATTTTTTTTGTAAATGTAAATAAATTCAAAGATTTTGAATTTTGCCTTAACTATCTTTAAGAAAAATTATAAATGTATTTATATCACTATAAATGTATTTATATCAGTATAAATGTATTTATATCAATATAAATGTATTTATATCAATATAAATTTAATTATACATTTTTTATATCAATATAAATGTGTTTATATCAATATAAATGTAATTATACATTTTTTATATCAATATAAATGTATTTATATCAATATAAATGTATTTATATCAATATAAATTTAATTATACATTTTTTATATCAATATAAATGTATATATATCAATATAAATGTATTTATATCAATATAAATGTATTTATATCAATATAAATTTAATTATACATTTTTTATATCAATATAAATGTATTTATATCAATATAAATGTATTTATATCAATATAAATGTATTTATATCAATATAAATGTATTTATATCAATATAAATGTATTTATATCAATATAAATGTATTTATATCAATATAAATGTATTTATACAATTTTTATATCAATATTAAAACCTCGAATGCCTTTCTCTACTACTTTAATACAAGCAACTGCTGAATCCTTACATGTTCTTAACTATGGCAAGCGCTCAGCGCCTTTTTCTGTTTTTCTCTTATTCCCACTCTGGGAACTAACTAGGATGTACAATACCCAACCCCTCAGCCAAACATAACATAGTATATTTGTGACCTCTGATATCTTTCCTATTTATCATAACTTTGAAATTGTCAACACGAGTAGTTTTAGCCTTTTAATTGTACTTTTAACAAACAAAACATTACAATTTAAATTTTTTAAATTTCTTAAAGATTCTTTACAAAGTTACTTCTAATACGGGTAGAGCTCTGAAATTTTAAACATAAATAGTTCTAGCCTTCTAATTTTGCTTTACACAAACAGAATTTTAAAATGTTTTCCAGGGGGGGAGGTATTATTGTATTAATGGGGACATTTTTGATTTTTAGAGCTTTAATACACTGTTAAATATTTTGTTCCACCTTACACCGAAAACTGGTTCCCATTTAATTACAACCAACATTTGGTGCTTTGTTTCACTATTTATTGATGCTTATGGTCTGAAGTATCACCATTTAATCGTGAAACTAAGCACCAAATGCTGGTTATAATTAAATGGGAACAAATTTTTGTTGCAAGGTGGATCCAAATTTTTAACAGTGTAATAAGGGTTTACATGAGAATGAAACTTTCAGCAAGCGAAGCTATCTTGTGCTTACGTTCTAATGAACTATTTTCATTTAGAGAAGCTAGCCTGTGTATGCGTAGCAATGAAACTTTTAGCCCGAGAAGCTTATCTGGTTAGCGTAGCTTCAAAAGCTGGGACCTGTATACAATGACATGTCGCCGTAATGCGGGCCCACGCAGCTAATTTTATATTGTTTCAAAAATCGTCTGGAGATAATTGTAAATAGTGACGTATTTATTTTAAAGATCTATTTTATTTCATTCTGTATAAAATTAAAAACATTGACGTATTTATTTTAACGGTCTATTTTTATTTAATTTAATTTGTAAACAGCGATAATTCACGTTGGGTAAAAAGGTAGCGACACCTAAATCATTCGGGTAATTTCGAGGCATTTCGAACAGACGATTGGTTGACTGGATTTTGCTAGAAATTTCTGCAGTGACACTATTTAAAGATTATCTAGAGCCGTCAGCAACACGAGAGCTATAATGCAACACAATTTCAAGAAACGAAAAATTAAATAGAGTTCAATTGAGTCGCGAATCGTTTGCTATTTTGATTCGGAAAGCAGTGGTTGTTTTGTTTACTTTCGTGGTGCCTGAATTATTGCTGTGTTCGAAGTTGTGTGTACCGTAGCTTGTATTGAAGCTGGATAACGATTATTCTGTTGTTCGAAGAAGTTTTGTGAGTCTTCGAAGGAAGAATAAATTATAGTTTTTATTTAGTAAAAACTAAGTCATCATTTCCTCTGCGAAAAGTTCGTAACAATATATTATCTTAACAATTATTCTATGATTATTTTATGCTTTTTTAAGGTATTCTAAATATATTTCTGTCATATTTTTGGTATGATAGTTAGCCCTCCCTTAAAAGTATATAAAATTTAAAATGTGCTTACTCACAAAATATTTTTTCATGCTCAGAAAACAACATTAACTTTAAGAAAACAGAAAAAGAAAAAAAAGCTGATTTTTTTTTTTTTTTTTTTTTTTTTTTTTTTTTTTAAAGATATCACTCTAACTTATATATTTAATTAATTTATTTTTCTATGTATGAATTTTTCCATATTTTATGAAGTGTAAGAAAGTAATTTAAGAAATGATCTCCAAATAAGTAAGCCCTGATTCTAGAAAAAAAAATTTTTACTCGATCACCCTTCAAAATACTTCAAATTTAAGTTTCAAAATAGCCGACAAAACTTTTACAGTTATACAAATACGCACACTGTTTTATAGAAAAAAAAAATTAAAAACTGCAATTTGTATATGTCCCCCTCTACTCTACGTCCTACAGGCATAAAACGACAAGCAAAATTCCCCAGAAAAAAATCTTTAAAAAAAAAAAAACTATGCAAGAAATCTGTTGAATCACCCCTCCGGCCTATACCAGACAAGACCCAAAAAAATAGAAATCGCTATCCAAACCCTCTGCATTCTATTTTTTTTCTATTCTTTCTTCCCTCTAAAACAAAGCATAAAACCAACACCTTCTCTCTATTCCACCTCCTCAAACAAATAAGTACCCAGTTAGTGGAGGAGATCTTTTCAGATGAACAGTTTCGTATTAAGTCCGCTGTCCCGGGGGCCCCCTTTGCGGTCTGAGTGAGGGGGCTCGGGCCCCCCATTGCCCCCCTTCTATAACAAAGGATCTTATTTTTTGGAGGGAGGGGGGTTCGGGATTAAAATTGAGTTGGTTGCTTTTGAGGATGTTAGTATTGCACCCCTGTGCATTGAATGTGGAATGGTGGATTTTAAATATATATCTTGTTGGGCTTTACTTTGTCTCGAAAAGGATAAGAGTTTTTAGTGTTGCCTACATATAAAGAGAAGTATACTCAGAGAGAAAAAGATGAGTCACTGTTACGTCTGCCTATCTGTAAGCTCTACCGTAAGTATTTTGAATAAATTGGAAGAAAATATGAATTAAGATACTAACAGTTTCTTTCAAGTAGAACAGGGATATAGTGGGACCAGTACTTTTTTGATAGCCAGTACGGCTTACCGGTTATTAAAAAAGTACTCTTTGAGAGATTTTTCGGAAGAATTTTTAAGGTTTTTAATTGTTATTAGGAGTCGTTTCAAATCTGATGATTTTGCTACCACTGTTAAAGATAACATTGTTTCTGAGCTTTCTTATTTGGGGAAAAGCAGCTGGCCAGGTGAAATATAGGTTTAGGTTTTGGCGAATATGATATCAATTCACTGTGCAGACTATTCTGTTTGTCATTTCCAAAACTTTGTCTGCATGTCGATATTTTCTGGAAAACAGCAGACAAAGAGAGAAAGCAAATTTACTGTCATTGATGAACTTCTCTAACGTCAATCCGAAAAGCTCTTTAGAAGGCGATCTTGGATTCAGCCACATAAACATTATTGTATTACAATCGAGATCGCGACTAACAATTCCTCACGTTGTTTAAATCAATGATTCACTTATACAATAGTGAAAACCAAGCGAATATGTCATCAGCTGGTAAAGACGCCAAAGATCATCTACGCACGAACAAACGCGAGTGACAAAACAGAAAATGTCAAAGAAAACCCTCAGAGGAAATTTTTATAAATTTTCTTCGAAACAGTTTCAATGAACTGATTTTTGTATAGTTAGTAACTAATTGATAATAACTCATAAATTTTTATGCATGTATTGTGATATAAATTAGTGAGGAAATAAAATAAATTAAGAGTATTTAGGTGTTTTTTTTTTTTTTTTTTTTTTTTTTTTTCTTAAGTGTTAAGTTCACTAATGCATACATGCCCAAACACGCAAAAAATATGTTTGACTATTTTCTTTTTCAAGTATTTATTAAATTATAACAATATCCACTTCTCTTTTACTTCAACCAGATCAAACTAAAAGCAAGGAAAGTGTTTTCTTTTTCAAGTATTTATTAAACTATAACAATACCCACTTCTCTTTTACTTCAACCAGATCAAACTAAAAACAAGGAAAGTGTTTTCTTTTTCAAGTATTTATTAAACTATAACAATACCCTCTTCTCTTTTACTTCAACCAGATCAAACTAAAAGCAAGGAAAGTGTTTTCTTTTTCAAGTATTTATTAAATTATAACAATACCCATTTCTCTTTTACTTCAACCAGTTAAAACTAAAAGCAAGGAAAGTGTAAATATAAAACTTCTCTTATAGTTTACCTTACTGTAAAGGACTTATTAATACCAAAATATATTTTTGCATAGTTATTTTGAGATAGTATCGAGTAAAATCTATTTATTTACATATTCCGTTAAAGTTACAAAAAAAAAAACTTGCTTAACAAATAAGGGAATTAAGATAACGTATCAATAAAAATAAACCTTTATCTCAAAGTTCATAATTCTTTTCCAAATCCCATCCATCACGGAATCTCGCCAAAACAGCTTTATCGCCAACATCACGCCAGTCTTTAAAAATCATTAAGAGGATCACAAATATTGACGTGATTTAAAACACTTCAAATATCTGACTCTCCCGCAACAAAGCATAAAAAACAATGCTCGTTAATCCTTTTCCCGTTATGCATCTCTCGACAGATCCCTCAACACTGCCTTTAACAATGCCAAAGAAGGCAGGGAAATTATTGACAATCCACCTCCTCCTCCGTATCTTTGGCGAAATGCGAATCGGTTATTTGGCATCATTTATCAAAATCTCTTAAAAATACTTCTTAAGTGAGAAGGGTAGTTGTACTTTTGCCGTTATTTTGTTCTTGGGTAAAAATGAAATATATATCCCTAACGGTTTTAATCGAATGCCTACAAACACATCTTGCAAACATTTACTACAAACAAAAAGTGGGAAGGAGAAAAAAATGGATACTTCCAAAGTGATAAAGAACAAACGAAGGAGTTGGTATAATGTATTAGTGGCACACACACACACACAATTCAGTCAACGATAGTATCATCGATTACAGATAAGTCTATCGTATCGGAAAACGGTGAGGAATATCGATTGATTTCATCGCGTTTCGCAACCAAGACTATAATTTAAAGTTATGGGTACTTATCTTATTCGAGACTATCATCCGCAGATTTTCTCTTGCAGACGATAGTGCTTTTTCACTGGAGAAATATGCATTGAAAGGGTGGTGTTGCCATCATTTTATAAAACTTCATGCGTTAAATAAAATCTCGGATAATCTGATACAGAGAATGCTTTCTAAAATCGTTTGTTTTATACTAGGCAGGAGAAAGGTAATTTCCCAAAAATCCAATTTTATTTTTCTTGTTCCACATACTTCAAATTAGGGTTGAAAAATATCGTGAAATATATGAACTATTATTTTCTTGTTGAGTTGGTAGTCAGAATATATCAACAGAATGTCATCCATTTTATTTTCAATGATCAACAAATTAATAAAAATCAAATTGCTTCAACAAAATGACACAAAAGCATAATAAAAGGCTGTTAATCCCTGTAATGCTGTAATCCCTCCATTAAAAAAAGAGTATCAATAGATTACTACCATAGGCATCATTTAGTGACACAGATTGGAGGATTGTCAATATGTGACCCAGATTGAAGATTTTATACAGATGTCATAAATAAGTAAAGACAAATAGTTACAAAGGAATTCACTTTAAAAACTAATGTTTTCATACTAAAGTGAAAATTAAAATTTTTAAATTTTACAACCAATTACAGTTACAAAATAAAATTTCACTGTTTATTAAGTGTAGGAGGAATTTTCAAAATTGAATACTCCAGTTTCTAAAAATTATATAAAATAACCTTTCACGTTAAGTATTAAATTTATCCAAAAAAGACATCTTATTACTTAAGAAAAAATCGAAAAAAAGTTATAAATGTCTCTAAACGCACTTATCATTTTTATGATGGTCGACTGGTCGTACTTGTTTATTACTTTGCAAAAATTGTATTTTTAATTCATTTAAAAAAAATACATCAGTTACTCATCAACTTCCATCGAAAATTATCGATTCAAAAGAAATTTTATTGTCGTTTGCTAAAGAAGATTTACTAATTTAGGCTTGCGACTTTACAGATTTTCACATACTATATTTATCGTTCAATAGTTTCTAGGGCTTTGGTAACTTTTTAATTGTTACTAATTATTTGCTTCTTTAGGTTTAGGTAATGAGGTGTTTTGCTTGCCCACACTGTTTACCAATAACGCAATGGAAGGAAAAAACACTTTGCAAGAACAAACGCTGCTTTTCTGATGCAATATTCAGTACGTTAGCAATTAAAAATTATGACAGGCTGATCAGGAATCAACTGATGAATAAAATAGTAACATATTTTAACTGCGTGTAATAAAGGAATATATAAAAGGATAGGTGTGTGATAAATTGCGCAAAAACATCATTACCCAACATCTGAACTACGAAAAATACTTTGGAAAAGCCCGGTTAAAGATCCTCAAATTGTTCACCAACTTATGTGGGTGTGTAGCGCCATCTATCGATGAAAGTCAAAGATACAAATTGCTTAATGAAAGTTATGAAACACTTTCTAATAGATCATTTAGCCTTGTAGGTTAATGGGACCATTTATTTCGACGATATAGGATACAGAAAATTTAAACAGCTACGTTTTAGATTTTTAAAAATGACTGTCTGTATAACTTATGATGGCTAAGTGTTTTCGATGAATGTGTTAGGATGGAATGCTTGCTCAATGATACACCGTAAGTTAAAATACTCTTGAAATCAGTTCCTCGTTGGAAACAAAACTGTTCATTAAACGTGAAAAGTGTAGATGGTCAAAAATATAGTGAACTTGCATCAAAAACTTGTATGGCTCATAATTGAAATCACTATTTTTAAATGCTTATATTAAATTTGATTTTGGTGTTTGTAAGTTCAGGTATATCTGCGGAGTTTTAAATAACACAGTTGGTGTCATCCAATCAAGATGAAACTAGGCAGATAGACTCCTTCACTATACCAATACTTTCTATTAAGTTTTGCTGGCTAGCACTAAAAGTCCGCTTTTATACACACTTCCATCGATACTTCAAAGGACAAATTAACCCACTTGCCTTCATCCAATCAAGCTTAAACCTCTTAGATAGACTCGTTATCAATGGCAATGCATCCGATCAAGTTTTGAGGGCTTAAAAAAGAACATTTCATGGAATCAATGATTATCTTCGTAGAGGTAAAATATTATAAAAAGTTTATTTGAGTTCAAAATTTCTTAACAAGTTGCAATAGCACATAAAAGTTGGTAATGCGTAAAAAGCAGCTTTCGCCACTAACTTTTAAAGACGGGCCGCATGTTTTATGTTGGAACTTTCTGCTGGCTGCAGATTTATACCGAATACGCCAATAAATATATTGCTTTTACTACATATGTTCAATGTTAGAAATGTGATAATTACTAAAGATTCAACAATATAAAACAATTTTGAAAACTGAAACAATAATTTTTTTTTTTTTTTTTATTAATAAAATAACAATTGATGTTTGATTCTTGTTTCAAATACTTAGAAAAAATAATTTTCTTCACATCGTAAATCAAAGTCATAAAAGAAGTTAATCATTTATGACAATATTACAATGTGACTTGACATAAACTCATAATCAATAAAGATATTTAAACCATACCTCCTAAATCTTCCATTTTAGTCGATGTTATATTTTGAGACGATGACGGCCGGTCCGCTTTTCACTATCTACTTTGCTTTTAAAACTAGTCTTCGACGCCATTATTGCACTGGAGTCATAGAGATCGCGATACTTTTTTTCAAGTCAAAAGTCAAAACAAAAGTGACCAATATGCATTAAAACACCCAACTCCTGCCCATGACATTCAGAAAAGCAGAAATCGAATTTTGCCATTCAGGAATCGAGGGGGTAGGGTATCATAAGTACAAAACTAAGCAATGCGTCACTGTTACTAATTCAAACTATTGCTTCTTTTTTTTTATATTCTTTCTCGTTGGCAGTCTCAGAAGAAGAAAAAAAGGAATTTTCAGACTTACTGACGCGGGCCACTAAATGGAGAACGCGGTTTTTGGTAGTAAACTCTATTGTAGACAAATTAAAATTATTTCTGTAAAATTTGATTTTTGCTCTTCTGTACTGCCGGCGGGCCGGAGAAAAAGCTGTCGCGGGCCGCCTAGTGGCTGACGCTGGTATAAATGGTTTATATAAAAAAAACTTTGTCTTTATGGATAATTTTTTTTTTATTAAGTTTAGACTTTCTTCATAATTAGAAAGTACAATACAATGAAACTGGAAACTTGATCGGAAGTATAATAACATCAAAATGTTCACATAAACTATAGAAATAACTAAAACTAATTAAGGATTTAAACGCTTAAAAATTAAATGTAGCTTTAAAAAAAGCGTTATTGTCCTTAAATTGCAAAACATTTTACGGCTGCAAATATTTTAATTATATCGAATTGATTTTTTCTCTAACAATTTGATTTTAGTAGATTTCCTTATACATCAATTTGATTATCTAACCTTTTTTTTTTCCTCCAACTATAATTATATCTGTTTTCAGAATTGCATTTAGATTTTGTAAATTATGCAAAATAACTTTCTTTCACTGCTCAGCACCAGAACCATTTTGTAAAAACTTGTACAAAAATATTTCACCGGAATTCAAGACCTAAGTTTATACCGAAATCAAACAATTCATCTTTAGAGAAGGTATTTATAGCAAGCTAAATACCCAAAGTTTGACCCAAAAAAAATATATTATAACGTTATAGCTATTATTTAATACCCCAAATACCATTTCATAAATCCTTCCTGCGCCATCTTTCAATGTATTAAAAGATGAATGAGTTTTTTCTCATGGAACATCCTAAATGACAAATAGTCTTCTGCAAAGCTTTAGCAAAACTTCTCTAGAGATATTTGTAGCAACTCGCACACTAATGATCAATTTATTTATGGCCAGAACCATTTTTTATTATTTATTGTTATCAATTCTGGTTCTCTATTTTTTTTTCCCCCTACACACGCCCTCTGCTTTAAATTCCTTCCAACGGCAATTAATATCAATCAAAATCGTTGCGAAAGGTGGGAACATGTCTGTCATTGGATTTCTAGATCCAAATTAATCATAATTACTTTATTATTAATTTAAGAAGGAAAGCAACAAAAAATTAAGTAATGAGAGGAACGTCAAAAAGTATTTAAATTAATAACGGAACCTTTCTCTTTAGAAACAATCGTGATTTTTTTTTTTTACCCCCTCTCGCTCGACGTCGTAATTTCTTTCATCTCGAATGGCAACATGCGTCTACGACAAAGGCGCCGCCTAACGACTAATTAAGGGGATATAAAAGTAAAGGGAATAAAAATTAATTTAGAGGCTTTTGTACTTTCAAAGGTGTCTCGAACTTTGAAATCGGTAATTGGAATTACCTCAAATTTGTTGCTTCCTAAATTGAAATTCAATCTCCTGTTTGAATGTCCGGGTGAACTTTTTTTTTTTTCCTATTTCCTTTCATTTTCATTTAGTCGACAGTTCTCATTAAATGTATTTCTTTTATAAAAGTCGAGGATTTATAAATTTTCTCTTTTCAATCAACTTTTTTTATTCCAAAGTTTGGACAAATTAAACTTTATTGCGCTCTGTGTTTGATTTATCACAATCAAACAAAAGCAGATACATCATTTGAACACTTATTATTTACACCTCTGCGTAAGTCAAAAGTTTCAAATAAAAATCTATAGTATTTCTTATTGTTTAAATGAATACATAGCTCAAATATTTTGTTCTTGGGTTCATTCTTCCATAGCGTTATAACGTAGTAAAAAAAAAACGTTGCAATTACTCAAATAGAAACAGCAATTAATTATACATAAAATAGCTTCTTCATCAAATTTAAAATTAATTTTTCTGATTTTTCAGATTCATACAATTAAACGAAATTCATTGGACGTTTTCTAACTGCCCTGTAGAATATTAAATGACTGGATCTTCAATTACTTTGCAGCTAGGCCATCAGTCGGAATTCCATAGGTGAAAGAGATTAAGCCGAGTGAGTGAAATTCTTCAAATGCACAAGGCAACTTAAAAAGTCTTAATCAATTAGGAATGTATGTGATGTATAGCCTTTTTGTCCCGGAGTAAGCAAGAAGCGCTTTAATCTTAGTTTAACCGGCTCTTACCGGTTCTAAGGAGCATCACCAATCCATAAAAAAAAAATCCAAGCGTCACCCTTCCCACTTTTGTGCTCCTCATCCCTTGAAATAAACTCTTGTATTATTCGACCACGACTTGCTTATTAAGACGGTCAACACCATTGACCCCTTATATTTATATATTTGTAACTTGGTGAAAATTGCATCATGGGTTAACACTAAATGCTAGATGGACATTATTAAAATTGCCGTGAATTTCACAAATCGTAACTTTCAGTTCATAAAATTCAAATAAATATAATTATTATTAATAATTATACAATTCTTATGAATATAATTATAATTAATAATTAAAAATTCTAATAAGTATAATAATTATTAATAATTTATGAAATTCTAATGAATATAAGTATTATTAATAATTATTAAATTCTAATGAATGTAATTATTATTAATAATTATAAAATTCTAATGAATGTTATTATTATTAATATAATTATAAAATTTTAATGAATGTAAATATTGTGTATTCTAATAAATGTAATTATTATTAATAATTATAAAATTCTAATGAATGTAAATATTTTATATTCTAATGAATATAATTATAATCCAATATTAATAACATTAACTCATGCAGAACGTGCAATAATTTAGATTAAACTTTAATTTTTTTGGATGCAAAAAAAATCAAAAAAGGGGCATAAATAATAATATTCGTAATTATTACACTTCCATTGCATAAAATAGGATTCTAATCAATGCAATAATTATCCAATATTAATCATATTTAGTGCAATAACTGAAAAATAAAATGATTCGTCATACGTAGATTTTCTGACTACACAAAATTATCGAAACATAATGGGGGTATTTGAGACTAATCGTCAGTAAATCACCGTCACAAAGACACAATGCTATCTATATATATAATTCTCTTGCGTAACGTCCAAATTCGGCTGTATTTCTGTGAGCAGAAATCAATGACAAGAAATGGCAATGACTTCAAACAAATCTTCTAAATGTACATTATGCACGAATTTCCAAATTCAGCAATCCAACCAATCACAATATATCTTTTGAAATTTGACTAATACATCTGGCAACAGCAACAACTTGGATTCGCTATATTTAGTTTTTCTTATTAAAGTCTACAGATAGAAATTATTGCCTATTTAAAACGTATTGATTTAATAGTTACGATGATGCAAGAATAAATAGATCCAAGATGTGTATATTTCTTTTGGATTGGAATTCTGCATAAACCAGACTTTTCGGAAAAGTTATCTGCTGGAACATGTTCCGGTGGTCGCCGGGTTGCATTCAGCGCTAAATCGACAACTTTCAAAATGTCGCTAAGAGGCATTGTGCACCTATCAAAATAACTAATAAAACCACCCACTCAACTTCAAAATCTCATATAAAATAATAATAATAAAAAAAAAAAAAAAAAACTTTTGGTAAAATAGGGCTAATTTTCTTGCCAAATTTGATTTTCAAAAAATTCCTTTTGATTGAATGCCGGATAATTGACCTTTCACTGTTTTATTTTATTTTCTAAGTATCACAAAAAAGATTATACGAACATATGATTGTTTCGTTAAGAAATTTCGATAAACAACTTTAATTATTTTAGCTCTTCATACGATACCACCAGCCCGTAAATTTTAATTGTTCAATGAAATAACCGATCTTTTTTAAATATATGTACGATACGGTTTATTTTTGTTTTTTTCCAAGAACTTTCTACAACTAGTCCCTGCTTAACGCGTCTCGACAGCAGTAGGATAATAACATGGCAAGTATTCTGGTTCTTCATAAATAACATAACGTTTTCAATTTCATGGCATTATGCAGCTGAAATAGCTTTTTGCTAGGGCATATTTTAAATGCTTCACTTTGAGGTGAGTAAAGCTAGCCAAGGGGATTGCATAGCAATCCAGGGGGTTGGCGAACGTCAGCAAGCAGGGGGCGGAGCCCCCTAGTACTTCCTAAAACACATCATTATCGGGAAAAATTGAGCTAAAAAAAATATTGCAGTTTTATCTAAAACAAAAAAGAATAATACTATGTTATTTAATACGTATGGTATTTAATTGCAAGCTTAATTTGAAAAATTAATCAAATAAAGGTTTTCGTGATTTAGTCATTCTGATGTACAAGGTGTCCCAAATATACCTATCAAGATCAAATAACATTTTCTTGAGGTTATTTTATAAGGATATGTTTATTTGCAATATGACATAATAACATTGATATGTATATTTGTATATTGTCATAATGTATATTTGTAATTGTAATAATACAAGTACAAATATACATTATGACTTTTTCTTAAAGATAACAGCAAATGGGAAAATTACAAAAATTTGCTGCCCAAACTTTAAGCCACAGAAAATCATTCCAAATTGTTTTCATGTGAGGCTCATTTGGTAATGGCGGTTTTGGTATCAAAACTGGTGAATAACGGGAAATCCCAATGTTGCACTTTAAACTACACCCATAACATACAAACGCAAATTTTAAGACCAACAACAGACTCAAGGCCCAACAGGGTTAGTCGAGTAAAAAAGTATGCGTTTATATAAATAGAATTTGCATACATAACGCAAAATACGGAAATTAATAAATAACATAATAGAAGATACAGAATTTGTAGAATACAATATAAAAACACCAAAACTGCATCTTACATAATATACCAAAATAATTAATTTTACAAAATTAACATAATTACACCACGTACAATTTATAATTCAAAAAGTTACAGGATCATATATATAATATGAAATAGTTACAGGATCATTCATAACAATAGTTACAGGAGCATTCATAACAATAGTTACAGGATCATTCATAACAATAGTTACAGGATCATTCATAACAATAGTTACAGGATCATTCATAACAATAGTTACAGGATCATTCATAACAATAGTTACAGGATCATTCATAACAATAGTTACAGGATCATTCATAACAATAGTTACAGGAGCATTCATAACAATAGTTACAGGAGCATTCATAACAATAGTTACAGGATCATTCATAACAATAGTTACAGGATCATTCATAACAATAGTTACAGGATCATTCATAACAATAGTTACAGGATCATTCATAACAATAGTTACAGGATCATTCATAACAATAGTTACAGGAGCATTCATAACAATAGTTACAGGAGCATTCATAACAATAGTTACAAGAGAATTCATAACAATAGTTACAGGAGCATTCATAACAATAGTTACAGGAGCATTCATAACAATAGTTACAGGAGCATTCATAACAATAGTTACAGGAGCATTCATAACAATAGTTACAGGATCATTCATAACAATAGTTACAGGAGCATTCATAACAATAGTTACAGGAGCATTCATAACAATAGTTACAGGAGCATTCATAACAATAGTTACAGGAGCATTCATAACAATAGTTACAGGATCATTCATAACAATAGTTACAGGATCATTCATAACAATAGTTACAGGATCATTCATAAAAATAGTTACAGGATCATTCATAACAATAGTTACAGGAGCATTCATAACAATAGTTACAGGAGCATTCATAACAATAGTTACAGGAGCATTCATAACAATAGTTACAGGATCATTCATAACAATAGTTACAGGATCATTCACAACAATAGTTACAGGAGCATTCATAACAATAGTTACAGGATCATTCATAACAATAGTTACAGGATCATTCATAACAATAGTTACAGGAGCATTCATAACAATAGTTACAGGAGCATTCATAACAATAGTTACAAGAGAATTCATAACAATAGTTACAGGAGCATTCATAACAATAGTTACAGGAGCATTCATAACAATAGTTACAAGAAAATTCATAACAATAGTTACAGGAGCATTCATAACAATAGTTACAGGAGCATTCATAACAATAGTTACAAGAGAATTCATAACAATAGTTACAGGAGCATTCATAACAATAGTTACAGGAGCATTCATAACGATAGTTACAGAAGCATTCATAACAATAGTTACAGGAGCATTCATAACAATAGTTACAGGAGCATTCATAACAATAGTTACAGGATCATTCAAAACAATCGTTACAGGATCATTCATAACAATAGTTACAGGATCATTCATAACAATAGTTACAAGAGAATTCATAACAATAGTTACAGGAGCATTCATAACAATAGTTACAGGAGCATTCATAACAATAGTTACAGGAGCATTCATAACAATAGTTACAAGAGAATTCATAACAATAGTTACAGGAGCATTCATAACAATAGTTACAGGAGCATTCATAACAATAGTTACAAGAGAATTCATAACAATAGTTACAGGAGCATTCATAACAATAGTTACAGGAGCATTCATAACAATAGTTACAGAAGCATTCATAACAATAGTTACAGGAGCATTCATAACAATAGTTACAGGAGCATTCATAACAATAGTTACAGGATCATTCAAAACAATCGTTACAGGATCATTCATAACAATAGTTACAGGATCATTCATAACAATAGTTACAAGAAAATTCATAACAATAGTTACAGGAGCATTCATAACAATAGTTACAGGAGCATTCATAACAATAGTTACAGGAGCATTCATAACAATAGTTACAGGAGCATTCATAACAATAGTTACAGGAGCATTCATAACAATAGTTACAGGAGCATTCATAACAATAGTTACAGGAGCATTCATAACAATAGTTACAGGAGCATTCATAACAATAGTTACAGGATCATTCATAACAATAGTTACAAGAAAATTCATAACAATAGTTACAGGAGCATTCATAACAATAGTTACAGGAGCATTCATAACAATAGTTACAGGAGCATTCATAACAATAGTTACAGGAGCATTCATAACAATAGTTACAGGAGCATTCATAACAATAGTTACAGGAGCATTCATAACAATAGTTACAGGAGCATTTATAACAATAGTTACAGGATCATTCATAACAATAGTTACAGGATCATTCATAACAATAGTTACAGGATCATTCATAACAATAGTTACAAGAGAATTCATAACAATAGTTACAGGAGCATTCATAACAATAGTTACAGGAGCATTCATAACAATAGTTACAGGAGCATTCATAATAATAGTTACAGGAGCATTCATAACAATAGTTACAGGAGCATTCATAACAATAGTTACAGGAGCATTCATAACAATAGTTACAGGAGCATTCATAACAATAGTTACAGGAGCATTCATAACAATAGTTACAGGATCATACATACAATATGCAATACAGGGCGTCCACAAATTAATTGGACAATGAAGATTAAATAGATCTGTGTAACTCTTAATAACAAGGTATAATAAACAATTTTTTTACATATAGAATGACATGGTGGACATAAATTAATTGGGGAAAAGAAAAAGATTATAACGTGTAGTTATCAAGAGTTATTCAGATGTATTTGAACTCCATTGCCTGACTAATTTGAGCACACACAATTGGACAGTATGGCGTGCCCTGTCCAATATTGGTATTGATGGACAATTACTTATGGATGAGGGCAACTAAACGATACAGACTGCTTGAGAATCATATCATGTTTATAGTTCAAGGTGGTATTTGCCTCACGAAGCATTGGTTAATAAAATATGGCGCAGTCTACTCCAAACACATGTCATACGATATTTTGCATGAAAATTTTTTGGAATAATTACATTGCACTTGATTATCCAAAGCACTATGGATGTGGCTTATACTGATATCCTTATTCCACACACACCTGAACTCATTGGATTTTTATCTATGTAGTCACTTGAAGGATATAGTATTTTGCGGAATATTAAAAGAAATGGTCCGCACTGGTTCGAGAGAGTAGGATCTTTATTAATTATGATTAAAGGATAATACATAGCATTTTATTTAACAATTATAGACTGAGAGGCGACTACAATTTTTGGACCCCATCGAACATCATTCTGAATTTTTATAGAAGTTGGAGAAAAGTGAGTAGATTATGAATCCACTGGTCTGCCGTGGCAAAAATGGCCGAAACTGGTCAAAAATCGACTTTTAATAAGTTGAACTAAGTCCAATTGCTAAATGCGTCATAACTTGCCAAATAATGAACATTTTTTTTTTTTTTTATTCGGTAACCCTCACTCTTTAATTTTCAATTAAGAAGGTTGCAGACAATTCGGATGTGTGGCTATGGCATACTTGCATCTTTCACAAATGAGCCAAATTGGCAATAAACATTATGTCACTGATGACGTAACTGATGTCGGCAATTTGGCTTACTTTTAAAAGATACAAGTTTTCCGAGCCAGAGACCAGAAATCGTTTGCGCTTTTTCTCATTGAAAATCAAAATGCAGTGGGTTGCCAGACGAAAAAGTGTGTTCTCTTTTTGGCAAGTTATGACATATTTGGCAATCGAATTTTAGTTCGACTCATTCCAAGTCGATTTTTGATCAGTTTCGGCCATTTTTTGCCACGGCAGACCAGTGGATTCGTAACCTACTCACTTTTCTCCAATTTCTATAAAAAATTCAGAATGATGTTCGATGGGGTCCAAAAATTGCAGTCGCCTCTCTGACTATTAGGTAAAACATAAAAGGGGAGATAAAAAGACCCACTCCTAACAGACTGGCATGACTTAAGCGAAATGAGAACCTTGACTCTTAGATTACATGTACAATGCTCAGTACTATGAGTACATCAATTGAAAAGGAATATACCATTAACAAATACGAAGGGGATTGTAGAAGAGTTAGAGATTGGCGTTAATTGGCGTTATTATCCCCCAATATAGTCTATAGAAATAATCCTACGACTTTGTCTGACCTGAAAATGAACATTGAGCTTGAAATGTTAGCCATCCTAAAGTTTACCTGAAGGGGGTGACCCACACTTGCGGTCCGTTTACGAAGAATCGTTGAGATGGATAGGAAATGCAAAGAAAATAAGGTTGACACAAGTTTAAAAAAGAAGTTCAAACGTATTGAAACCTCTTTATTGCAGCCTGTCAATTTCTCAATTTAACCCTTGGTCAGGCGCGCGACATTTTGTCTCGCGGTAATTCGCGTGGTAGACAAATATCCCTCAAGTTCAAATTTTCATGCATAACATTAAATTCGTGACAAAATATCAATGTAAGTGGGTATTTTATTTAAAAACACTACATTATTGAACAGAGTAAAGTAAAAAATAAAAATGTTTTAAAAATAACTTCAAGATGATAATAACTTCTAAAGATAATAATATCTCCTAAGACAATAATAAAAAAAGTAATAATAATAATAATTGTTATTATTGTCATTGTTGTTATTGTTGTTGTTATTGTAATTGTAATTGTTATTGTAATTGTAATTGTAATTGTTATTGTAATTGTAATTGTAACTGTAATTATAATGTAATAATAATAATAAAAAGAATAATAACAACAACAATTACAATGATAATAATAATAACAATAATAATAATAATAATAACAATAATAATAATAATAATAATAATAATAATAATAATAATAATAATAATAATAATAATAATAATAATAATAATAATAATAATAATAATAATAATAATGATAATAATAATAATAATAATAATAATAATAATAATAATAATAATAATAATAATAATAATAATAATAATAATAATAATAATTGTTATTATTGTGTTTGTTGTTATTGTTGTTGTTATTGTAATTGTAATTGTTATTGTAATTGTAACTGTAATTATAATGTAATAATAATAATAAAAAGAATAATAACAACAACAATTACAATGATGATAATAATAATAACAATAATAATAATAATTGTTACTATTGTCATTGTTGTTATTGTTGTTGTTATTGTAATTGTAATTGTTATTGTAATTGTAATTGTAAGTATAATTATAATGTAATAATAATAATAAAAATAATAACAACAACAATTACAATGATAGTAATAACTAATCAAAAATAGCTTCTAATAAAAAACTGCAAGAAGACTTTGATCATGGGCTGACATCTATTGAGAAATTGATTGTGGGGGGGGATATTTATCAACCACGCGATTAACCAAATGTTAAGTGTTAAGTAAAGCTTTTTTCCTAGTAGGTATGTTTTGGAACGCCCTATCAATCTAACTTAATGGAAAATTATTTTGCGTCATGTCCCCTACAGGTAGCCCATCTAAATAATAAAACGTTTTAATTTTATAGTCTTCCCCGTTTGAAAAAAAAAATCCGCCTTTATTCTATTATTCTTGTTGGATACGGTAAACTTTTTTACAATATTTTAGCAATGTAATGCAATTCAGAAATTAGTGTTTTATGTCTACGGATGACGGTTTGGCAATCACTTTTGAACGAAAAGATTTTGTTAATTTTTCTTTTCTCTAAAGAAATATTAAACGATTTGGACGAATCTTCAATAGCATCAAATGCAAGATGTGCTATTTTTCTAATCAGCAAGTACCGAGCCTTCCAAAGAATCCTTTTCCTGCGGGAAACGGCGCAAACGATATCGCTGATTGTGGCAGACGACGAAAAGTGAATTAGAGCCTTCCTCCCCCTTGTGGTCTCGGCTAATTGTGAATGCAAATAACCCTTTGAATGCAAAGCGAAGGGAAGTGCACCTCACGGAATCGGCTGCAATTTAATTAAGAGTAATACGATGCAGGGTTCAGGGAGGATCGGTTTTTGTATTCCAGGTTGTGGAGCCAAACGATTTTATGCTTTTGGATATTCGTGTGATCGAATGTGATCTGGTTTTTAACAGAGGAGAGAGGATGGTTACATTTAAACAAATTTTATTTTAAAAAAAATTTGCCTTATCCATATTTTTTTCGATTTTTAGCCATCGAAATAAACAACTGGATAGACTGCCTAACTCTGGGGAAATGAAGCCGTTGCCAGATACCTTTCGGTGGACAAAACATACTGATTGCCAATAGACTAAGAGGTGACTGCAATTTTTGGACCCCATGGTATATCATTCTGAATTTTTTATAGAAATTAGAGAAAAGTGAATAGATTATGAATCCAGTGGTCTGCAGTGGCAAAAATGGTCGAAACAGGTCCAAAATCGACTTTTAATAAGTTGAACTAAATCCAATTGCCAAATGCGCCATAACTTACCAAATAATGAGCATTTTTTTTTTTTTTTATTTGGTAACCCTCACTCTTTAATTTTCAATTAAGAAGGTTGCAGACGATTCAAAACCTACTGGAATGCGTATCTATATACTTATTGATGGTTGTTTATCTATACTATTATATGTTTCATTAGAATAGGCGAATCAAGGTCACTGTCACTCCTTCCTACCACACAGCGGTAACTATCACTTCTAGGGTAAAAACTTAAGGTATACATATACATTAGGAATTTCAAATTTTGACTCAAGTCTGCATTTTCGTTTTAAAATATTCATTTATTCATAACCTTTAAAATAAAACCGTTTTCTTTCTGAGACTCAATTTACTTTTTAAATTACAGTGGGTTTTGTGAACCTGTTTTGTATCACGTTCATTAGTGTAGTAAACTTTAAACGTGTTTTCTGATGAATGACATTTTGGTGTTATTTGACTTTACGCCAATGGTCATAACTTCATAATAAATTATCCGTAATAAATTGGTCATAATAATTAGATTTACAAAATTCTAATTTTGTTCTGAAGACACAAGTTGTGAATGTGTTTTCTATGGAGAATCTAACATATATTATTATAAACACATTTTTTATGAATATTTTAATCTTAATTTTTTGTTAAAAACTATGTATTTTTTTTAAACTTTTTATTTAAAAATTTTTAACTAAATAAATATTGCAGTCAAATTCAAAATTCTCCATAGGAACATTCGTCAATATAATATATTTTATTTGCAGTAAAAATCATACGTCTAAGTATATTACAAGTTTATTTATGTATGTTCTAATAATGTCCTAATAAGTCACTTTAATTGCAATTAGCTGATTAAAAAATTGAAGAAAAAAAAGTTTGTATATATAAATGCATCATTTTTAATTCTGATATATGCAAAAAGAATTTAAATTATTAATTAAAAATTGAAGGAAATCATCTCAATTGTATATGTATACCTTAAATTCTCAAAACGGTTTTATTAAATCTACAATTTAAAGCAATTTCATACTTCAAAGTTCTTCGGAATCAAATTTTCCTAATTAAAAAAAATAACCCTTAAACTTTACCTGATTTTAGCAATATCATACAAAAACTTCTTAATTCAGTCAAACCAAACCCAATCATTCAAACGTCCCTCCCAGGTAAATACCTCCAGAAAGTAAATAATAAAAAAATCCTTTGGCTTTTTTCCAAAGCGAAGAGAAAAACTTCATTAAAAATGAATCCAACTCTTTAAGGGCACACCCCCTGTAATTGCAGGCCTCTTCTAGCGCCCCTCAGGACACAGAAAGGAGAGGGGGGCTTTAGAAGGAGCCCCAATTATTAATCGTTTGACATGCCCTTTAGAGGGAGTCCCCACATGAGTCACCATAATACCCCCTAGAGTAAGAGGCATGTCAAAAAGTCACGTGAATGTATGTGTGGGTCTTTTTTTTTTTTTTTTTTTTTTTTTTTTTTTTTTTTTTTATCTTTAGGTTCCTCTTAAGAACTTGATTCCGATTATGATGACGATAATAAAAGGGTGAAGGAAAAAAAACGTCGTACTACCTGCTGGTAAGTAGCTTAGAGATGAAGGTTCTGCACCAGGTGGGGCTTTGACGTCTGCTATCATTAATTAAGATTACCGGAAGCCTATAGTTAAATAAGGGTGGTCTCTTTTTCCCTGATTAGAGCAATTTGATTTTTGGTGGGCGTAAAATAAAAATAAAAAATCTTTTCTTGGGGTCAAAAAAAATGAAAAGCAACTATTCATTTTTCATTCTTCTTCGATTATAGTTTAGCTAATGGAAAAATTGAAGTAATTAGCGCAAGGAGTTTGGGAAGGCTCAACATTCAAAATGCCTGCATCTGGGGTAATTTTTTTTTTCTTTCATGCGCCGTAAGACCTCACATTATCATCATCAAACTTTTCTTTAGACAACATCTCGTGTCTTAACCTGTTCGCAGATTACTTTTTACGTACAATTTAAGGTAAACATAACACCTTAATCTCTGTTTCGAGTAAATTCATCTGCACTTCAGTTCCCAAGATCATATTCCTCATTAATAAACGTCAAATACCTTTAAAAAAAAAGCAGCTATAATATGTATTAGGTACGGTGTCAACAATTAAGATTGAACTTACAAAAAACTGTAAGAAAAAGAACAGTGGCCAGAATGACCTGAAAATTGACTTGGAAAACTTACACTAAAGGGGAAACTTTTTGGGAAAAGAAAAAAAAAATCTATTCAAGGTCTTCCCCCCCCCCTTCTTACAACATATCACTTTTCCCTTTTCACGTACACTGGTCAAAAAAAATTAAAGGATAACAAGCTTTTCCTTTAAGAACTTCTCATTGGAGCAGCATAACCTAATGAAATTCACATTAAAGAGACATCTTTATGTAACACAACGATAAGTAAAACCATTCAGTCGCAAATTGAAATGCAAAATGTACAGTGGGGGCATATTCAAAAGAATGGAGTACCATTAGTGTGCAGTTTTGCAGATGCATCCACATTAAAAATCTCGCAACTCAAGAAGTTGATCTATAGTGTGAGCTATGATCTCCCCTGTTATCAGTATTTACAAGACACTGTATTCTAATACTTAACATAGAGTTTCTGAATGAATTCTAGAAGATAAATTGCTCATCCCACCTTTTAAACTGTTTGCAAGTAATATAAAGTTCCTAATATATTAAGTCTTTCCACGATGGATATCGTAGAAGTGTGCTGCACATGCTTGATTAAATTTGGATGAGAGGAATGGTATGGCTTACATATAGAGGCAATATTTATACTTTTAATCGTCTATCCATAGAAAAAGTGAAATAAAATATGAAACAAGTTTCAATAAACATGATTTAGAAACCGATATTCATATTTTTTAATCGTCTATCCAAAGCAAAAGTAGGATAAAATATTCCACAAGTATCAATAAACATGATTTAGAAACCGATATTTCACCATTAAAGATTTGTCTAGATTACGTTAACGTGATTAGGGTAAAGAAGTCGAATTTAATTATCTCTTGCGCTCTTGGGTAACTTAATAAAGCAATCCAACATATTGCATCAAAAGATCAAAACTCTTTTCCTACCAAATCGTTATCTTGAATTGGCATTTACCAAGAAATATCATATATTCCCAACTTTCTACAGATCCTTCTGAAGTCCAGCATTACTCATGACGCTAAAAATATTGTTTTAGGTAAAAAAATATCTGATGTTAAAAAGTTTTACTCTTGGATGCAAAAAGTTGAATTGCTTTATTAAGCTCCCCAGGAGCGCAAAAGATAATTAATTTCGACTTTTTTACTGTAATTAGGTTAACTTGATCTCAACAAGTCTTTAATGGTGAAATATCAGTTTCTAAATAGTGTTTATTGATACTTATGGCATATTTTATCCCACTTTTGCTTTGGACAAACGATTAAAAATATAAATATCGCCCCTATACTAAGCCATATCACTCCTCTAATTCAAATTTCATCAAGCATGTGTAGGGCGCCTCTATGATATGCATTGTGGAAATATTTTATGTATTGAGAACTTTCCATCACTTGCAAACAGTTCAAAAGGTAGGACGAGCAATCTAGCATTTAGAATTCATCACGAAACTCATGTTAAGTATGAGAATGCAGTGCCTAGTAAACACTGATGACAGGGAGGTCATATCTTACACTAAAGATTAATTTCTTGAATTGCATGATTTTTAATGAGGATGCATCTGTAGAACTGCACACTAATACTCCATTCTTTTACATATGCCCACTCTGTACATTTTTCTTTTCAATTTGCGATTGAGTTGCTTTACTTATCATTATGTTACACAAAGATGTATCTTTGATGTGAATTCCAGGCGTTTATGCTGCTCCACTGAGAAGCTATTAAGGGAAAAACTGGTCATCCTTTAATTTTTTTTACCAGTGTATATTCAAGTAAAATTTTAGGACATTTTGATGAATGTTTTTTTTTTTTTTTTTTTTCTATAGCTTTTTAAAAGTTGAACTTAAAGGGGAGACGCGTGTCCCTATGTAGCCCATGTTAAATTGACCTATTTCATGTACCTTTTTCTCAGAACCTATTAAAGATAATAACTTGAAATTTGGAGCACATATTCCTTAAACACTCTTAATACTACTGAAAAGAGCTTTTTTTCATTTTCTCAAATTAAGCAGATTTATAGCATTTTTTTTACATATACCTCTTTTTTAAGTTTTTTTTTTTTACATTTTATGACATAAATGAAAAAATATAAATTATTTTTACAAAAGCTCTTTTCAGTAGATACAATATATACATATAAATACTACCTCCAAATTTTGTATTAATAGTATAATTACTTTCTGAGAAAAAGGTACATAAAGTTGAAAAATACATGTTTTGAGATATAGCCATTTAAAGTCAAAGAACAAACCTTGGAATAACGAATTCAAAATAAGCACGTTTCTTGTAAATATTAAATATCGGCAAGATAACGATTAAAATTACGATTATGTTGTTGCACTTCCTTCTGTAAGACTCAAGGTTAAAGAAAATGTTTTATAAGTCGAATTCTTTAAACGTGTTAGTCTAGCGCGTGCTAACTTCTTCATGGATTTTGCCGCACAGGATTTGCCGAATTTTAAGCAAGAGAAGAAATTTTAAAAAAATCATTAAAAATACTTCTACTTGTAGGAATTACACAATATATATCTCATTTTAAGCAGAAAGGTTTGAATATTTAAAAAATATAAAAAAATCAAAATCGAAAATTTTGAAAAGTTTCGGCATACATCTCCCCTTAATTGTTGTAATCCTGTGTTGATTATAATTCGAATTCAACTTTCAAAAGCATGACATTGTTTCTTATGCCAAAATATGGCTTTCAAAAAGCATAGAGAAAATATTAATTCGATTTTCTTTTTTTCATTTTTTTTTTCCATATACCATTACCTCCTTCTTGGAGAGTATACATGTCAAATGTCATGCTATTTTAACCAATGGCTTTTTTCTTGCAGCTGTTTGACAGTAGAACATTAATGAGGAACTTTCATGTTTTTTGGTTTTATTTTTAAATAAAACCAAAGAAAGTAGAGAAAGAATCGTGAAAAACAATACCATTCTTTCAAAAATTTGAGATCCGATAGATAGTTAAAAAAAATATTCAGTTTTTCACTTTGCGATTTGGCGGGAAAAAGCCACTTTTGCGTGAAACGTCAACGCGCAGATTTATTTGTTTTAGGCGAAGAATGAGTTTGGTTTCTCCTTCGTTTTGCGACTTCATCTCTGCGTAACCACGTCACGGTTTTTTCATGCGTTTTTGGTCACGTGACTTTTGCTGTGATTTCGGCTAATTTCAAACTCAATTTTTAATTAGTTGAAAGCATAAAGATAAAAAATAATTGCACTGCTCAAATGTATTCGTTGGATAACACTAGAAAATACAAAAAGTATTCATTTTCCTCACTTGTGCAAGTTCCTCATTGCAGACACCCTGTATGTTAAATCAGGGTCCGAAATGAAACTACGAAAGTCAATAACGGCCACCTAGGAGTGGCCCCTATTACTGTATACAAATTAATTCATTATTACCCTGTCAAACAGAGAGAAAAATTCCAATTGCATGACAGGAGAACACAGGGAAACAAACACAACAAAATAGCACAACAAGGTTTAAAAAAAAGTAATGTAAATTACGAAAATAAAGAAATAATATAACATTTTACCTTAAATAAAACTATCAAAGAAAATATCACAATGAGGGAGCAAGTTGTTTACTAAATCGATAAATTGATTAATGAGTTGCTTCTTAAGATAAATTTTTGAACAGAATGGTTTACTGAAGAAAATTTTATTTCGAGTAACTGTAGCGACATCAAATAACAGATCAAACTTCTGTGCACTGGAGTATCTTTTGCACAGCGGTAAAGCATCTTCCTAGAGATCCAATGGTCTCGGGATCGAGGCCCGTCGCCCCCAACGAAAGCTGCATACGCTTTAATGGTGACCCGGACTAAAACGAATCATGCTGCCATCTATCGGCGCTTCTGAAAGGAGACATTTCATCGCAACAAGCGATCACATACGCAACTCGCGTGCAACACCGCAACAAGCTGACATAACGATGCAACTAGCATCCCAAACCTAACTTTATATTAAACATGAATGAGAGTGCAAATGGTAATTTAAATTCATCAAGTCAAGATAATGTAAATTTAGAAGTAAACAGAGTGGCGATAAAGCCACCAAATTTTTGGCGACATAAGCCTAAGCTATGGTTTTTACAACCTGAAGCACAGTTTTATAATGGAAATATTACTCGTGATGTAAATAAATATAACATTTTCGTTGCGTCATTGGATGAAAATGTTTTAGATTTTGTCGAGGATATTTTATCAAATCCGCCAGTGGATGGGAAATACGATACTTTAAAAAATGCATTGTTGAATAGATTAACAGATACTGAAGAATCCAGGTAAAAAAAGATATTGACCGAACTTTATCTGGGAGATAAACGCCCATCTGACTTGTTACGCCAAATGAAAGGTTTGGCTGAAACTCCCCTTTCTAAAGAATTGTTAAAAAACACTTTGGCTACAGAGGTTACCACAGCAAGTTCAAGCCATGTTTAGGAACATATAAATTTAATAATTGTAGTATAGTAGGACAATCAATGCTGTTATTTAATAAATTGTAAAAGAATTTAAACTCAACCATTCCATCAAAATGCCCTTTCATTGATTCACGAGCAATAAGTACATCTCCCCTTTATTTTTGTCACTAACCGAAATGTACAAAACCATACCATCCTTTTCTCGCACTGAAACAGCCAAAGAGAACATATCCAACCACACTCCCCTAGGCCCCGCCGCTTTTAATTGAACGCACAAAGGGGGGGGGACCTCGTTTTGGAAAACTTTGTCTTAATTTCATTTGTGACATTTCCCTTCACGCGATGGAAGACACTTCTGATTGAGACCGCAGAGGATTACATTTAAGTGAAAATATTGTTGCTGATCTTTGCGATTGAGTGCACAGCATTGTTGCGTTTATAACTTGCGTCTCGTTCTCGGTGGTGGGCTCATTTGTAAAGAGAAGTCCGTAGGGATTTTCCCGTAGTTCCAGCAGCATGCGTATTTGGTTCGTCGCCTGTTGAGCTCTTGGGTAAACGATTCATTTGCTCTGAAACTGTGGGCTGATCTCTGGCTATGGTAATTAAAGGACTACTGGTTCAGTTTATAGTAAAGTGTGCTGAGAGACTTTGTTCAGCTGAGGTTCATGCAGCTCGTTCAGCTAAGCACAGTCACATTTAGAAAGGACTGTAATTTTAAGTTGTTTTTGAATTACTATGAGATGGAAACACTATTAAGTGGGGTATTAAAAAAATACAGATTGAGAAAAAGGAAAAAGGAAAATGTATGTACATATAAACGGGAAAAAGGAAAATGTATGTACATTTCGCATAAGGCAGTGCATGAGTTTGTCTTTACTTTGCTTTCCTGCAGTGCGTCTCCTAATGCTTGAAAACGAGTTTTACAAGGCCATTTAACATTAGGGTTAATGGCAATCTCGTCAAGTTAGAGATATTTTTGGCGACTAATTTTAGTCACCAAATTTGGCGAGAAATCAAAAAATGTCGCCAATTTTGGTGACATTTTCGGCCCCCATGTACCTATATAGGGCTTTTCGACTACGATCTGGAAAATTCTCCAAATTTCTATCTTTAGAAGATTCGCGAAAGAAGCTTTCCTATATAAGGCCGGCCAAGAGAGCAGGGGAGTTAGTTAGTTAGTTGCCTCTCAGTGAGCATTCAGAGTAGTTTCAAAAGCGAACTGTATTGCATTGTCTTTTGCGTCGATTTTAGCAGTTGTGTATCAAGTTTTTAACTGCTGTTTGTGCTGTTTTGTTGTGTAAAGAGCTCTATTGAGTCTATTAGAACGGAAAGTTCTAGAGTTGTAAAAGAATCTGCGAAGAGTTATATCGGAATAAATTTAATCAAGTGTTAATCTGCTTTGGCTTCAAGTCTTTCGAACCCATCCACGCAACAATATAAATAATGATGACGCACTGAGTGTGGTGCACATTCTATAATGGTTATAATCCAATGACTCCTAAAGAAAATTATGCTGACCAAAAGGTATAGTGGTTAGCGTGCTGGCTTCTAGACCGCTAGGTTGCAGGGTTCGAATCCCGTGTCAGGCATGGATGTTTGTAAATGTATGTTGGCTTGTCGAATGACGAATGTTTCAGGGCATTATAGCCCTCGTGTTGCTGACGGTGCCAGATAATCTGAATACAACCAACCTAAAGAAAATTATAATTATGAAAATAAAAAAAAGAAAACTAACCACTGGAAAAAAAATCATTGAATACATGTTGTAGGCTATACCAATATTTGTTACACATGTAATGACGTTTTTTACTGTAACCGATTCTGGGTGCCGATTTCTGCTACAATTCAGTGCTTAACCCAGCCATTGGTACGGGTTGGTAATTGGTGTCCAGCGAAGGACTCCCTAAATTTAAAATTAAATAACTCAAAAACAAAGATTGATAGAATAATGAAACAAAAAGTAGAGTTATTTTGAAAGATGTAAAAATCTTATACTAAATTTTCGAATAAGTTTCAAATGTTACCTACAGGTGGCGCTGTACACTGCAGTTCTTACGAATAAAGAGTGCTTTGAAGCTCAGAGCGATCAGTCTTCGGATAGTTCCACTGTTTAAACTTGAAAGAAAGTTAGCGTGATTGCAAGGACTGATTGCAGAGGACAAATTTAAAAAATATTTCTAGAATTTCGCGACTACAGCGCCAGCTGTTGGATACATTTGTAACTAATTTTGAAACTTCTCTTTCAGATTTTTACAGCTTTCAAAATAACTGTACTTTTTGTTTCATTTTTCTATTCATCTTCTTTTTAGAATTATTTAATTTTAAAGTAAGCATTTTAAAATTATTATTTTTTTTAAGTTCGAAAAAGTCAATAAAAGATTATTTTATCGGGCATTGCTCGTCACCAAAGAGCACTGCCTTACCCATTGTTCAGGGTGGTAAAGTGGTCAATAAGCTATCCATTCGAATTGAATTTTTTTTATGTTTCAGTTTACCTTTCTTATTGTGCTTTTCTTGACTTTCAAACCTTCTGGAACGAGAATTTTGGGGTAACTTATGTCATTCAGGCTATTGTCATGGCATTTACAGAAAAATTCTAGTAATTTAGAGTTGATTATAGTAGTCACCCCCTAACGAAGTTACTATAATCGATAAATCTGCCTTTTCTAGCTGTTTTTTTTTTTTTTTTTTTTCATTTGTTATTTATTAATTCTCTGGTGTAATTTCAATAACTACAAATGCTGTCGTGTGGCTTTAGCACCGATAACTTAGTCGGTTAGTTTTAACTTAAATTTGTTTACAGAGGTCATGTTTTTTTTATTTTTCACTTTCAATTTAGATTATTTTGTCACATTAAATTTAAAATCAAGGAGAAATTCGCTGGACCCTGGAAAACTGAAGTGTACCGATATATATATATATATATATATATATATATATATATATATATATTGTCGCTTTTTGATTGTTTGTCAACACATTTTTTCGCAATTAGCAAGTCAACTGTTAACTGTGTACCACCCACCGTAAAATTAGTTTTCTGAACGTTGATTTAATCGCCCGCAGGTCACCAATGTAGCTCTTTTGTAACCCCCGCCTTCCAAAAGGATCCTCAAGGTCAAGAAAGGTTACACTGCTTTTATACTACTGAATTTATTCTAAATTAATTTACTGGTGGGAACGTGCAACGCCATCTGTTAGGCGGTTTGCTACAAACTATTCCTTACCGAAAGCATAATAAAGAACTCACGAGTAAACACCGAACCGATAGCCAAATTCCGCTCTCTAATTCCTTTACACGCCACTTACGATTCCCTTGGCAGTTACCAAAACGAATTGGCAGGCAATCGATAGAATGGCCCGAGGCAGATTTATACACAAATTCGAACAATCCCCTGTTGCGCCCCAAATTTACATTATGGATGTCTTCCTCGTCTTCGCCGTTGCCCCCTTCGACTATAATTTTAAAGTTAACGACCCTGAGAATTACACGCGATTGTGTTGTTTGAGGAGGGAGGGGAGAGGGGGAAGTATTTTCTACCATTAGCATTGATTGCATTCCAGCAATTGGAAACGGTCGCGTGAGTTATATGGATGTGGAAAAGATGCATATTAATTGCGTGATAAATTTAATTTAATTGATTGTAACTCAATGATTAAAGTAGTCAGCAAAACCTGTTGTAAAGCATCGTTCGTCCTCTTTTGAAAAGTGTTAATAGCAGTGCTAAAAACTTGTAAAGCAAACCCTAGTTGAATCGAAATTATATTTGTCCAGTATAGCGTAGCATGTTTGGTTGTTTGTATTCAGATTATCTGGCGCCGTCAGCAACACGAGGGCTATAATGCACCGAAACATTCGTCATTAGACAAGCCAACATACATTTACAAACACCCATGCCTAACATGGGACTCGAACCCGCAACCTCGCGGTCTAGAAGCTAGCACGCTAACCACTATACCGTTTGGTCGGCACGTAGCATGTTTCAAATCTAAAGTTAGTAAGATCTTTAGATGTGTTATTTAATCTTAGTCAAATATACTAGAATATATTCAATTATCAAAATAAGCTCTGTAATGAATGTATTCTTTTTATATTTTTAAGATAATTACTGTGAATTATGTGGAAAATAGTGTTTTGGTCACTGATCTATATCTACAACTTCTAGATAGCTTATTAGCTGCATCTGCTTTGCAAGCAGATAAAGCCAATTGAATAGTGTCTCCCATCTATGTTATGCAGTAGATTGCCCATAGTTACAAACAGATTCTGTCTATACTAAACTCCAACTTAACTAGAGATCAGTAAAAGGCTTTAGCCGGTTTCAGCAGTGGTGTGATTCCATTCTTATGTAACGTCATCGAACTGCAGGGAGGTTGGATGAACCGTGTTGACAGATTTGGCGCGTTTATCGCCAAAAATTTCTTACCTAATTAAGTAAACATTCGAAAAAAGAAACCCTCTATTTTTGGGAGAGGGAATAGATGCATTTTCGCCGTATTTTTTCTGCTAATATTTAATTCCCTATGGCGATTGTGGCTTCTAGACCGCGAGGTTGCGGGTTCGAGTCCCGTGTTAGGCATGGGTGTTTGTAAATGCATGTTGGCTTGTCTAATGACGAATGTTTCTGCGCATTATAGCCCTCGTGTTGCTGACGGCGCCAGATAATCTGAATACAACCAACCCTATGGCGATTGTTAAACCTTCTTAGGCCGGATTTACACGCTACCAGTCGGGGTTCCAGTTTAGATCGCCAGTCTGTGACGTCACCTGGCTACTGGTTCCAGTAATCTAAACATTTTCTACTTACTGGCGCCGGCAACTCCCATCAACCAATCATATGCCACTCTCCCTTGATCACCGCCAGATGGCACAGTGGTTGCTTAGCTGACGTCACTGAACTGGTGATTTAAACTGGAACCCCGACTGGTAGCGTGTAAATCCGGCTTTCGGCTTCCCAAGTATGCTCTATCTAGAAGATGTGGTAAGAGAAAAGTGGTTTAGATATTGGATGGAAAATATTCTTATTCAATATTAAGCATTGGCCGTATTCTGGAAATTGGAATTATGACCTAAGATATGTAAATGTATAAGGCTCTTCAGGCATGAGCCTCATTTTTTTTCAGTGTATTTAGCATACACTTGTTTTTCTACTAAAGTTAGCTTTTGATTGTAAGTCATTTGCTGCTTTTTTTTTTTTTTTTTTGCTGAAGTAAGCCTAAACAAAAAAAAAATTGAAATGACCACAAAATCTTAATTCAGTATATACAGATACATAGAAGGAATAAGTGGTAAAAATTTTAGAAAAATAGTTTGTACAGTTTCTGAGAAAAAGGTACATGAATAATGGAAAATGTAGTTATGATAAAAACGCATTCTAAAGAAGACTTTACTTACACTAATAGTTACCAATTTTGTTTTCAAAAAGTTATTAAAAATACTTCTAGTTGAGGTATTATTACAAATGAGGTATCCTTTTAAAGGGGAGAATTTAAATTTTGATAAACAATAATATAACTCATAATCGATTATTTATAAATTTTAGGGTACCAACTCCCCTTAAAATTACACTTGATTAATTTTCAACTCATGGTCCTTTCAGTTCTCAATTTTTTATTGGCTAACTAGCTGAATACCCGTGCTTCGCTACAAAATTTTACATTGTGCAATATTTTAGTTAGCTGTGAGGTCCTACGTTGTTAAATCTATCATTGGTGTATACTATACACTGTATAGGTATTATACACTGTATAGGTATTATACACTGTGTAGGCTCCAATTTTTGGTTCTTCGCTCGCATGAAGGTTCATCGCTATGCAAAATCGAGTTAGCTTTACTCGTTGAAAAGTTCATTGTTATGCAAACATAGGCTCTCTTCGCTCGCTGAAAGGTTCATTGCTGTTCAAGCATAAGCTCATCGCCCTATCACTAAAATCTAATTGCTACGTAAAGCCTTAATATTAGAAGCCCCTCGCCTTGTCGAGAAACAACAACTAAAAAATTCGCCGTTAATACCATAATCCAACATCCCTTTGAGAATAGTTTAAAACGTGTTTGTGAAAAGCAAAATTAGAAGGCCAAACTACCTTATGTTAAAATTTTCAGAGCTCTAGGCCTATTAGAAGTGGCTTTTTGACAAAATATTAATTAAAAACACTTATTAAAAACCAAATTAAAATTTTAACGTTCTTTTTGTCAAAAGTCCAATTAGAAGGCCAAAACTTCATATATTGAGAATTTCTGAACTGTAGCCCAATTAGAAACCGTTTGGGAAAAATATTTGTTAATTAATTAAAAAAAAATTAAATTCTGTTTTCCAAAATTTCAATTAGAAGGCCAAAACTACTTATGCTGAAAATTTCAGAGCTGTAGCCCCATTAGAAATCGCTTTGCAAAATATTTATTAATCAACTAAAAAAAATAATTAAGAAAAAACTAAATGAAATTTCAAATCTGTTTTGCAAAGTCCAATTTGATGGCCAAAACTACTTATGTTAAAAATTTCACTTATATAATATCTATCGAATTACATCAGCGAATTTGACATTTTGGCATATTTTTTTGCCTATTTAAAAAGTAGTACCAAAAATATCGCCAAACTGCCCATTTTTATTTAAATAAGTGAAAATATGAAAATGGTAAATAACATCCCATATCAAATTTTAATGCAATTGCCAATATTATAGTGTAATTGAAAGTTATACGATATTCACCACTCCTAGTTTTTGACAATTGAACTAATCAACAAAAAAATGTTAAAAAACAATGTTTGCCACTATTTGGAAAACTGTGGTAAAATAATTAGTGCTACGTAGCAAGTTTTAATTTCTTTTAACAGAATTTATGTTCAGAAACATAATACTTGCTATGATAAAGTCATAAGATCGTTAGACATTATTTCAGTTTAGGCCAGTACACTGTGTTTAATGTATAGCACTATAAAAATAATTTCCGTTAGGAATGTTTTTGTGTATAATTTTAAAGTTAAATACTGCGAGTTAATGTTCCTGAATGTGTTGCTTGCTGTAGGAACTTTTTCTACCATTAACTCTGATTACATTTGAATATTTGGAATGCATTTGTTCGTTTGTTTAATGTGTGGAAAAGAGATATATTAATTGCATGACATATTTATTGCACTAAGCTTCATTTATCAATTTATTGTTTGGTTCCATAAATAAAAGGATTTTTTTTTTCTGAACCATAAAATTAAAATGATTTGAACACTGATTGGGAAAAAATGTGATGAGCTAGTATTTAAATGCGCTAAGTCTGGCATAAAAATAAGATTACTACAAAATCTACAAAACTTTTACTTCTTCATAAAAAGAATCCTGTATGAACTGTGTCATCTTTCCTAGTTTATGAAAGGATAATTTGGGTCATCCATAGATAAAATTGACAAACTCGAAAACCAATCAAAAAGTAACGTTCATGTCATCGTTAGTTGATAAGGTTCAACAAGTATTTGGTCTGAAGTGATATTATATAGCTATCTCGACTTTTTTTACATTTTTATCGGAATGTAAAACTTCAAAAAAGCCTTCCGCCTGATACAATATCCATCCAATTGTTCAATTCCAACCCCAATTAGACTCAAATTCGTTTATGTTTCTGGATACCCAAATTATTCTAAACCTCGTGCAATCATAGCTTTCAAACTGAATTGATATCAAGTACATTTTAAAGTATAACATTTGACCATCATCAAATAATATGTTGATGATGGATAATTTTCTGTTAAAGTTTATTAAATTTTAGTGTAATAATTATTAGTCTACATTTATAGATCCATATGCGGGGACTTTCAGAAAGGATTACCTAACTCCAGTAGCACAAATTCGCTGGCCAGTATTAACTCGACACAGGCCAATCCCGATGTGGATCGTTGTAGACTGGTCGTTGTTACGGATCTTGGCCAATTACACACAGTTCTGGGTAAAACATACGAGACGTTTTGAAATGTTGATACAGAGTTTTAAATTCGAAATTATAGTTTTATTAGAAATGACAGAGGGGTAAAAAATATATTCCTTGATGGTTTTGAAATTTATATTTAAAAAAAAAAAAAAAAATGTATTTTGGAACGATGCTCGAATTTCTACATGGACTGACCAATCTTCTCAGAGCCGCTGCTTCTGACTTTGGCCAATATCACTGCGCTACCTGGGAACTTTGAAATGGTATAATTTCTTTTTCTTTTTATCCAGCGCTACAGCCCAGGGTGAGCCTTGGCTTTCTCTACAATTGATTTCCAAATTCCTCTCTCACTGGATTTCTTTGGCCAATTTTTTTATCGTTAAATTTTTTAGATCTTCTTTGACTTGATCATACCCTCTCAATTTTGGTCAACCTCTTTTTTCCTGTTTTATAAAGTTTACCTTTCATAATTCTGTTAGGCATATCTGTATCTCTCATTCTCTCAACGTGTCCCATCCACTATATTCTCTTTGCCTTAGTAAATTTCACAATATTCTTTCCTTTAATTAGTCTTTCAATTTCCTCCGTGGTTATACTTTATTCTCCAACTGTCATTTCTTTTTATCGGCCGAAATATTTTTCTTAGAATCCTGTTTTCAAAATTTCTAAGATTAGTTGCATCCACATCTGACAGGGCCATTTTTCTGCACCATAAGAAACTATCGGTCTAATTAGAGACTTACAGATTTGTAATTTACATTTTCTTGTTATTAATTTACTCTTTAAGATTTTATGGCTGGCAAAGAATGCCCTATTTCCATTTTGTATTTGTCTATTTATGCAGTCATGTATTTCACATTCATTATAATAGGCATAACTGTTGAAACATTTAACGAGTGTAACATGTGTTGTGTTGGATTGAAAGGAAATTAGAAATACACCGTGGCAGCCGTAAATCTAAAATTGGGCAGTATTAAAAAGTATAAAACGAAAAATTAATAAAAAGTAAAAACTTTAAGCGGTATTATTTAAAAAATATTTTTTAATACATATCCTTTCCCCTTCATCCACTTAGCCCTTCTATTTTATATATGATAAAAATGTTTTAGAGAGGATGACTCAATGAACGTCTATGATATATTTTAACAAGTAATCTATGAGATAGGAAGAAATCTTTGACACTTAAGATGAATTATTACATTTTCATCACGAGAGAAACTTTTCTTGACAAGACAGGGGTTCTGCTTTTGATTAATGCTTGAATGGTTCACTTTGTTAAACAACACACACACATCATTACTAAATTCTAAACATCCAAAATACCATCATCCCAAATATATCCTGCTTCTGCCACTGGTCTACATATTCTATCCTAGTTTTTATTAAGGAGATTGGGAGGGAAGGGAATTTGGGCAGTTGTAAATTTTGCTTAGAATAGACCTTGTGCTGTATGGGCCATAGCCAAAGTATGAAAACAACAAAATGCATAAGCACAAATGTCGGCGGTTCATTCAACAATCCTACTCAAGCAAATGTCCCTTTAGCTGCCCCATCTTCTGAACGTCTTGATGGATACTACTCACACAGTACCATCGATATCCACCTTAACGAAATCCATCATCGATAATCGCCCCGGTATGCATTGCATATGCCAATCGATTGCGATTATGTCCCTCAACCCATCGAAACAGTGCTCCATCAAACCATCTTCGAAGGCGTTAAAGACACTGTTTCTAAAAATGCCATCAACGGAGAAGGGGGGGGGGGGGGGCATTAGTCTAAAATCGAAACCTTGTCCCCCCCCCCCCCCATGAATCCGTTCTCGGCTGTCATTATATAGAGAGCGGGTAGGTGTGAGTAGGGTTTGTAATTTCATTGTGTGTATTAGGAAGGGGGGGTTCTGAAAGACTTTGGGTTTGGTGATGAACGAGGGGAAATGCGGAGAGGAGGGTAAAGTGGGCGGAAATTTTGATTAATGCGCACGTGATGAATTCGCAAATCATACTTTGATCCGTGATTTGCCAAAGTGGATTGCGATGCACTAAAGAGGGGTGTTTAGTCAGCTGATATTCAAATGCAGGCCAGATGACCAGCAACGGTGGGGGTTAAAGTAGTAGATGCCCTGGTGAGAGAATAGTTTCAGCAATTTGGGATTTGTATCTATTTATACATTTAAACTCCGCATAAGGTTGGATTTAGATTAATTGTCTTTTAAGTGTTAGAAAATGCAATGTGAGTTTAGTGTATCTATACATAACTAATCAGTTTACTTTATATGAATATCAATTAGGATCCAACTGATATTCAGCATTCTTATTTGGCACATTTGCAGAATTTTTCTTCAGCCGAATTCTTAATGATATTCGATCGACCATGAGACCCAATAGTTTCAGAAAAATGTACATAAAAATTACAAAAATTCAAATTTAACAAGTATTCTTTCAAATACGAGTTTTTCAAAATACTTTTTTAGAATTTTTTAATGAAATTATATGTATAAGGGGGGAAATATCAATTTAACTTATTTTGGTTCATAAGTTGTATAACACATATATAATATAAACTATTCATATTATTTTCAAGAAATATCTTTGTAAATTTAAGAAAACCACTTGGTAATAACTCAGTTTGGACAAAAACTGCAAGGGCAACTTTTGTGCTTTAGGATGGCGGTATAAAGAAGGTCAAACAAATTAAAGTCAAACTTGGATTAAAATTTAACATTACTCATTTCAAGGCGTATCAAACTATTTATATAAGAAGAGAAAAAAAAATATTTTGATTTTGCATAGTTCCAACAGACTGTAAGAGTGGGTGTGTAATTTGTAATTTACACTCATTTGCTCAAATTTCGGGTTGTCTAATCGTATCTACAGTTGTTCCTTGAAAAGACACCTTGACATGCTCCCTAATATGTTTTCTACCCATTTTAAATTACATGGGGTTAGATGATGACAAGTGATAAAAAAAAAATAACATATCCCATTAAAAAAGATTTCAATATAAATCCTTTATATGTATTGCCAATTTTTACATTCCTTAACAAAGCGCCATTTCTATTGCCAGCGTATACTTGATATTTGCATCAAAGTTTAAATATTAAAAAGCATCTCTATCAGCAAAATGTGCGCGTGCGATAAACTACTTTTCGAAATTTAATCATTAAAAATGAATGAGAATTTATGCACTCAAATCCAAATATATTGTATTTATTCTGATTAAAACAATTTTAGTATTTATTTATTAAAACAATTTCGGCAACTGGATAGAGTTTCTTCAATGATCGGTTAAATGCTATTTCAGCTCGATTGGATGATGGCAAGTTGGTTTTATTAGTAGTCTGTAAAAGCGGCCTTTTAGTGACAGTGACAGCCGCCAAAATTTGGTAGAATGCATTATTATCCACATCGAATCTATCTGCCAAGTTTCAGGCCGACTGGATGATGGAAGGGGGTTAGTTTGGCCTCAGCAGATTTGCTCGCAATCAACACACACAGCCAACCAACCACCCGCCTACATACATACACACAAAATCAAAGTTAATATAAAGGATTTAATGAAAAAAAGCATGATGTGTAGGAGTAAAATTTTGGCCAAGATGGCTAAAAGAATGTAAATATTCCATTTCATTAATATTGACTATAAAAAGAGAAAATTCGAAAATTTATAAGAAAATTTTATTTTAAACATTAAAAGTGATAAAATACTTCGAGCCACTTACCTAAAAGTGATTCTGTTGAAATTACTCACACAACTGAAAAGCACCTGTTAACTCGATGTCAACTTGCCCTCACCATCGGTATAGATAAACATCTGGATAGATTGCTTAACGCTGAGGAAATGTTTGATAGATGATTGGGTGGATAAAAAAAAATACGGATTGCCGAGATTGAAAATAAAATCTTGGGTTGTACACAGCAGAAATGTCAATAGTAGACCTTAATTAGTTATAATGTGCCAAAAAAGATATACTCTAGCACTTTATAATGTTTCTCGCATTCTCACCCAACTTTAAAAGGGATCTTTGATTGGTTAATCATCCACTCATCATCATCAACCTCCGGCGTGTTTTCCCTCTTGCATTAACATCGGAACAGTCGATCCAGTTGTTTACCTATATCGATGACCCTAACTAAAATATCCTAATTTCCCTATCTTTACGAGGCAATTTCTTTCGCTACTGTTGTACCTCTGGTAGCGCTGTCTCCTGTATTGTGATTTCATTATTTTCCTTCGTGGATATCTAAAGAATCCTTTTAGCTTGAATGGATACAAACTAACAAGTTTTGAACGTTTTGGTAAGTCTGATTGCATGTTAATGCTCAATAAATTTTCAATTCATTGCTACTTCATAATTAACTGGTTGCTTAAAAGTTCCCCTAAATATTCTTTAGGGCCACCAATTTAATCACATGCAAAAATTTAATTTCTATTAATTGATGAAAACTTAAGTTGGACAACAAAAAGAAAGCACAATTTATAGCCAGAATCATAATCTTTCATAAGAAATTCCACTCTAAAAGAAGTGTATAATGATGAAACTCGAGTGGATGGAAAAGCAAAAGAATGCAGCTGAAATATTCATTTCAAGAACCTACAAACTTTAAAAAAAAAAAAAAAAAAGTAAAGAATCTCCTTAAAGTATTCCTGCGGTTCGAATCTTCTTCGAGATAATGTCATCAGAACTTGTAAAACATTCATCTAGGCAACAAAGAAAAGCAGTATGAAAATGGGAACGAACTTTTCTTATATTCTTTATCTCTCATTCCTTTTTTAACTTTATTATTATAATACTTTTCTTGCATTACTTATCGTGGACGCCATCAATATTAAATTTTTTCCATACCCTGCGCAGTTTTTCCCTCTTTCCCTCAACATGTCGATGGAGACTTTGATTATAAATTCAAAACCTCGCAGACGATATTTTTTTCATTATTATTTTCATTCTTCATTTGCCGCCATTTTTTTTTATTTTTTTTTCCTTTTGCTGATAAATGGCGGTTCTCGGACCCAATCTGCAATGGTATATTATGAAATACAGATTAGAGAACCCTTCCAGGAATGGTGCATCAACAATAATATGTAAATGAGCAACGGTAGGGGCGATGAGAATGAGATATTTTTGATTGTGCTTTATGAGCGAGTTCTTTTTTTTTTTTTTTTTTTTTTTTTTTAGATTGAAGAATGCGGTTCTGGCGAGGTCTTAATGGCAGTTTGATGTGTATTACATGAGGTAAGGAAGATGCGGAGGAGTGGGATTGGGGGAGGGGGAGTACTTCTCAGAGGCAGCAGGGGGCGGATTTCCCGTTTTTGTCAACTGGATGGATTGGAATTTAAGAGATTTGTCGAATCTGCGTGGGGCTTTGTTTACCCACCATTAAGGTTTTTCGTTCCCCATGCGTTGGGGAAAATGGGTTTTTCAAAAAGCAGTCCGAAAGCAACCAGAACTACTGTATTGCCCTGTTGAGGATAAAAACTACGTCACTTTCGAAATTATGGAGATATTTTTACGAAAAATAAGCTTTCATTGTGTAAAAAAAAAAAAAAAATCCCAGTGTTTGGCCACTAGAGTGAAGGAAACATTCAATTTTTAATTTTAGGAATTAATTTATGTGTTTCTTTGAAAAAAAAAAAAAGTTTTGTAACGAAACTTCAGGTATTTTTCTACTTACATTTTTTTTTTTTTTTTTTTTTTTTTTTTAATGATATTTTACACTCAAAATAAAAAATTGTATAACTTGCAAAAAAAGGACCCTTGTTTGGTAGCCCAAAATTACCGCATCGCATATAATCGAGAGACCAAATGACCTAGTGTTCGGTCACACAAAATTTTAGTTACAAAACAAAATTGGTAAACCCTAATGTATACTTAAGAATAAGGAGGAGGATAAATTTTTTGGATCCGTGAATACAGAAGAAAAGTTAATTTTAATAATTGCAGCATTTTAGTGCTAAGATACACTTTCAAGCAACAATTATCTTAATAATTAGAAATTATACGGAACTAAAATAAGAACATTTCTCTGTATATGTTAATTATTTTATTTGGCATTTGGTTTGCAAAGGATGAAACATTAATCAATAATTAGGTACTACCAACACAGTTAAAAATATTACTCCACCTTTCCCCCAAAATTGGTTCTCATTTAATTGCAACCAACATTTGGTGCTTAGTTTCACGATTTAACGGTGCTACCTCGGACCGTAAGCAACATTAAATCCTGAAACTAATCACCAAATGTTGGTTGCAGCTAAATGGGAATCAATTTTTGGTGCAAAGTGGAACAAAATATATAAACTTTTCCAATCAATTAATTTTAGTTTCACCTACCAACACTCTTGAAAGAAGTTTAAAAAACACTATATACTCCAAATAAAAAGAAAAACATTTACCCAGTATTTAATATAAAGTCTGACTCAATAAGTCTCTCCATATAATTTAGATATGAAAGAGACGTGATCGTAAATACCCAGAGAATGGACACTATCCGCAATTTTTAAAAACGAATTAAATTAGTTTATACTTATGAAAAATTTATTTCTGATTCCAAATATTACAACAAAAGTTCTTTAAATAAAATTAATTACTTAAATATTAAGAAAAGAAAATGCCCCAAAACCAGTCCGATCAAAACACTCAACAAAATCTGTGACGTCACGAGATCCTTCCATTTCTATGGTTATCGTGAGGTTTCTGCCAAATAGTTGGCGTTGATTTGGTAGACCATTGCCATATCCCGTACAGGTTGGCTCGATTTGCGAGAAACTTGGAAAACTGGTTTCCGCCTCTTCATTTTAAGCCAAGTTGTTTGAGATGAAGGAACGTCACATTCAATTCGAGCCGATTGAATCATTTTCTCGCCAAAGTCTAAAAAGGGAAATTTGATTGAAAGTTTTTTTTTTTTTTTTTTTTTTTTTTTTTTTTAAAGCGCATTGAGCAGAAATTTTTGTGTTTATAGCCTTTTCGAAACATTTCGAATTGAATAAAAAAAAAAAAAAATTGTCCATTAAGCACAACCAACACTGTTAAAATGTTTGTTCTATCTTGCACCAAAATTTGGTTCCCATTTAGCTGCAACCAACATTTAATGCTTAGTTTCAAGATTTAATGGTGCTTCCTCGGACCGTAAACACCGATAAATCCTGAAACTAAGCACCAAATATTGATTGCAGCTAAATGAAAACCAATTTTTGGTGCAAGGTGGAACCAAATATATAAACTATTCTAATCAATTAACTTTAGTTTCACCAACCAACACTCTTGTAAGAAGTTTAAAAAACAATTTATATTACAAACTAGAGATGTGAAACATCACACAACTTTCAATTACACTATAATAATGACGTAGATTTGTGTCGATTGCCGTTTTTATATTTTCATCATTCATTTAGAAAAAAAAAAACAGTTTGGCTATATTTCTTGCGATAATTCTTCTATGGGTCTTTAAAAAAAAAACTCTGGTGATTTTGGCGTTATACTTTAATAATAATCCTTATAGTATCCTTTATTATAAGTGAACTAAGGAAAGAAGAAAAAACGATCGTTGATGAGGTATGCTCAAGGAAAGAGAACTATGTGTTGAAGGTATTCGTTTTTCAACTTTTTACGCCATTAAAGCATTTTTATGGGAATTTCGGAGGTGGAGATGTTTAGAACACCTCAAAAGGCATTACCACAGCGATTTGGATTAAAATCGTTTGATCCGTTTCTTAGAAATTACTAAAAAACATGATTTTTTTAATGGCAACTACCTTATGCGCATGCGCGATTTTGATGAAAATTTTACTAGTAGTTCCCATGACCACCACCAACCCGCACACAAATTTAAACATCGTCGGTCAATTTGTTCGGGAGTTATGCTAACCACAGACACAGAGACAAACATTTTTTCTAGATTACTTTTGGAAATCAGGATTCTCCAAAACGTGGAGAAATTATAAAGAAATTCAAAGAATTTTTTTTTTTTTTAAATTTGTGAGCGAATACTATACTTTTATTCCCTATGTATACATATGAGTAAATGAAAGCAATAAATAGAAAAACATTTACCCAGTAATTAATTTGAAGTCTGACTCAATAAATCCCTCCTTATAATTAAGATATGAAAGAGACGCGATCGCAGATACCGAGAAAATTATATATAAGGGACGGGGGGGGGGGGGTATAGGACGGTTAGTGTATACGACGGTCTGTGACCTCCGGAATCAATATCGAAAGTTGAAAATTTTAACTAAGGTAATGACTGATAAAAACTGTTCAACTGATTTCGAAAATTCTTCGTTTGCTCAATTTCAAAAAGTGACTTTTGTACTTACAAGTATGAACAATTTAAGGATTTCTTTTTGAAAGGGGAAAAAAAAAACGGATTTTGATTGCATACTTAAATCTCACAACATCTCTACAATATAGCCAATCGTCATTTTTGTATTTATAGCAAATATATGATTATTCGGGCTAAAGCGTTCATCGACCGAGCTTAATACTCATTTACAACGTAGTAAACGCAACAAAAATAATTTATTACCCTCAAAAATTTCTAGAAGTTTTAAGAAACGCCAAGTAAAATGATGAAGAGAAATCTCACGTTTGCCGCCAAAAAAGGCCACTTTTTATATATTCGTCTAGTTAACTTATTGGGGTTGTAATTGCGGGATCGATTACATGTTTCCTATTTGATGCAGGGTTGGCATATATATAGCTCTTTTTAAGGCCAAATTTGTAATATTTGGCCTTTTTTTTTTTTTTTAGAAGGGGTTTGCCTTAGTAATTTTTGCTTGTCCTGTACTTTAATTTAACCTAATTTTGTAGCCATATTTCCACAACTATACCGATCAAAAAAAATTCGTATTCAAAATGAACATGCCGAAACGCCACCACATCTTCTTCAATCTCAATTTTAACTCTTTGGCCCTGAGCAGGTAATCTTATTTTAATCAAATTCTGATGATTCATTGGATCCATGGATGCTTTGTTTATCAAAGTAGACATTTGGGCCTAGTTGCTAATAAGTTTAATGTGTCGGGCTGATGGTCAGCCTTTACTGTGTCATCTGAGAACAATGAAAGGCCGAGCATCGGCCAAAAGGGCTAATATAGGTCGGTGAGAATGATCATGGGAAGGAGACTCTATGAAGAATAACAGCTCATGTGCCTTTTCCAAAAGGGAGCGAACACCCGAATTGCCCTTTTTACAAAAACAAATCGAAACTTTAATCCAATCACATTGTACACTTAAAATTAATTTAGAATTTCCAAAATATTTTCAGCCATTAATTATAAAACCTAATGTTATTGAAAAATCTGAATTTTATGTTCAATAACTTATTCTCTTTTTGAAGAAAGCAAGCAATATGACAAAAAAAAATATTATTCCACAAGTGAAAGTAAAATGTGACGTCAGGAAACTTTAATTATAACTGAATCTTTTCTTTCCTTCATTACAAAATCTGGCATCCGTGTTTAAAGCGCGCTCTTCTGAAATTATCGTTTGTTGTCATTTTTTTTTTACAAGAGTAAGTGTATTTTATTTATGTTCTTACAATTCCTCAAATTACCCTTATTGTCTGCTTTTAATGCGGTTAAAGTATGGTATATAGTGGAGCTCTTTGAATTGTTTCATTGTTTGAACAACAGCGGAGAAAAACTAATTATCCGTGATTGTGGAATCTCCCTTTAAAGTTATTCTCTCCCATACGATGCTTGCGTAAATTTTCATTGGTAGAAATGTGGCATTTAAAGAAAATTTCAGTTGAAAAAATGCCAATTAAAAGCTGTATCACTTTTCCATTTGGATAAACTTTTCTGTCATTAACTGTAGAATTACGTCGGCTAAGTATAGTTATTCCCTTTTAACTGATGTAGAATCTTAGAATTGAAAAAATCACTTGCCATTTCAATCCACAACTGTTGCAAGTGGACAGACATTGACATTTTGGGTGTTGGAATAAACGTTATCAAATCCAAAATCTGCACTTGAGCTATGCTGCACTTAAAGTTTTGACAGAAAATATGTTGTAGGTAAATGGACGAAAATCCCAAAACATTTAAACAAAAAGCAGCTTGACATTTGAGGCGAGGCTATTTGTCAGCTCCATTTTTTAATGGAAATTCTAGAAAAAAATCATTTGAGCAAGCGCATCTCCTAGTTTACGTGTGTGGGTTGGCGCGATTTTGAAAAGTTGGCAACAAAACCAAAATGCTGTATACCGTTAGCTGAAAGCAAATTTTAAAATAGCCATCAAAAGCTCCTCTCCTTCTACGCATTCCAATTAGGATTACCATAAAATCGCTGTTGCACATGCACAGTGAAAAAAGGGGTTACCAAATGCAGGGGTCGCAGACGTCCTATATGTTCTTTAAATCCTATATTTTTTTTAAATCGGTAAAAATGTCCTATATTGTCCTATATTTTACAATTGTCCTATATTTCTACATTGATTCGATCTATATTTTCTTCAAATTTGTAATAACGGCGCTGTTTGTTGCCATTTTTTAATATTTCGGATTCTTTGGCGCGATCGTAGGTGAAAAAGACCTGACAAAAACGATGTTTGTAACGGCGGTGCGGCGTTTTATCTCTTATGACGTCACGTGCTGCATAACCTACAACTCAACTCTACTGGACCGGCGGGAGTTGTAAACATGTGAACATTTCCATAACTATCGGTCTTGAATTTCTGATATGATTTCTCCTCCAACGTAATAAATTAATTGGCCATAATGCAGAGAGAGATGCAACAACAAAACTCTGCCTCGGGAAAAACGGATAAAAACAACTTGGGATTAACTTGCAGGACTACTAAAGAACAATTTGAGTGCTCAGTCAATAATTGATGAAGTAAACAAAAGGGTTAAGATTTACTGTATGATGTCGGATGGCGATTTTTTTATTCCGAATCCTGTACGGATTCTGCGCCACGAATTGTTTACATCAAACCACTCCAAATTATGGAAACCATAGGCAGTTAGTTATTTTGCTCTTAAAAAATGGCAGGGCTGCTATTTTTTGGCGAAAATCGCCTTGGCGCAGAATTCGTACCGGATTCGGAATATTAGCCACGATTTTTTCATAAAAGTCGCCAAAATTGAAAATTATGTCAATTTGTTGTGTTGTCAAATCCAAACAATCACTAGGGTTGCTTTAAAACCAAGTGCCAGGTTGGCCACATTCAGCGATAAATCTCCCACTTTTCGCCGCCAATCCAGCCGACACTGAACAGTAAATCTGAATCAACAAAAGACTGCAAACAGGGATAAAAAGAAAATACTTAAAGAAATTGGAACAGTTAAAAAATACTGGAAGCAAAAGACTCATGATTGCAATTAATGTAATTAATAAAACTTGATTTAGGGATGGAATATTGAGGCAATAACGGATCACGTATTCAGGATTAGGCGATTTCTTTTTTTTAAATGTGTGTTTTCTATTCTCTTAAATTCAATATAACGAGTATATAAATATATAACAAGTTAATTTTGAAGTTCAGTAGCAACTGTGTGCAGTTATTTGATGTTTTATATTGTCCTATATTTTTTTTGAAAAAATCCTATATATTCTTATTTTGTCACTTTGACCCCTGCAAATGTAGAACTTAATTGTCTACAAAAAGGCACCAAATTAGCTTCGTGATTTTTTACCTGTCAACTAGGAATAGACCCATCTACTCTTTAATAAATAAAGCTTTGTTCTGGACACATATGATAAAGGATTTTTTTTGTTGAGATTTACTGTATGATATCCATCCCCTGGCGACTTTTCAAAAAAATCGCCTAATTGAAAATGACATCAAAAGGCTGTGTTGCCAAATCCAAAATGGCGTCAAATCACGTCATGTTAGCATATCCAAATGGTCATTAGGGTTATTGAAAAACCTTAGCCAGAGTTCTCTTTCTCTTTAAAAATAGCGCCCTTCTTGCCTTTTTCAGAAAAAACGTCATCCCGCATGAATTTTGAAAACTTTTTTGTTTTTTCCCCTAACAGTTCGTAATATGTGGATCACCCCTACTGATATCGCCTGTTACACATACGTATTCGTGTTCAAACATGCATCACACAGACTAGGAACTGAAATCATTTAATGGATGCCGATATAACAAGCGTCATTGGTCTATGGATTGTAGTTGGTTGTCTAAAATTTTCTGTCTAATAGTTTATTAACATGGATGGCCATTTCGTAGGGTACTTTGATTAAGCATATTTCACCGGATTTTTACTATGTCTTCTTCCTCGGAAAAGAAAAAAATTTAAAGGGTTGATTATGTTTTTTAAAGGTGTATAACCGTAAAATGTTTTCACTAAGCATTTAAAAAGGATATTTCCAATCGGGCACGCGAAATCGCTATGTCTTATTAAATTTAGGTGAATGTTTTTTGTAATTTACGTGTTGCCAATTTGTTTTCAAACATCTATTTTATATTTAAAATTAAATATCACAGGAATGCATCTAAAACCCCAGATTATTTTAGATTTTTTTTTACTTTTATTACAGCATTAATAATTGCAGAATGTATGGCACTTAATTTGATCCTATTCGGAAACAAACAAATATGCAAAAATTTTAGCAGATAGCTTAAATTTTTTAGTCAGAATACTCCATGTGATGTACCACAATGAATATTGTTAAATTTTGTGAAACAATAGCATCTCTCTGGCAATGGGGAGGCCTAAAAAATCAAGTTTAAAGTTGATTCTATCAAGTTTTAGAAAATTTTGCAAGGGTTGTAGATTGCAAAAAGTTCTTATCTTAACATTTATTATATCAAAACTCCTAATTCATTCTACCAATTTTACAGTACCATAAATTGATATTTTTATAAAAATGAATATTTGATAAACTACTGTGTAGATGTTTTTTTTTAATTTATTATTATTTATTTTATTATTGTATGCATGTTTATATCATGAGTTGGAGTAAGTTTTTGATTTGCAGCCTTTTTTTTAAGCATTATTAATTTTTTTCAGTAATTCAATAATTTGAAACTTGATTGTGGTAGAAAAGTAAAATAATAGAGAAATTATGGCAGAAATCCAAATACAAAGTTTCGTATTTTGCCATAAACCAAATGCCCTTGGAAACAGGAGTTTGCTCTTTTTTGGAAAATAGCCAGTTTCCAGTTTCACCTCTTTTTTGTTTTTCTTTTCAGCATCATTCAGGAATGCCCCCCAAACGAAAGCAGAAAAAGGTTCGACGGGGCGCAGACCCTGTTACAGACGCCAAGAAAGCAAAGCTAAGTGAACTGCTGGCAGAATTCAGAACCCAGTGTGCTGCTTACGAGTCTCACCTCCATGCAACATGTGAAAAACAAAATGAACAGATCAGGAAATTGTACATGGACAAGCTTAATAGCATACCGCCCAACGTAAGAAAGATGACAATCCCAGAAGTGTTGGCTTATCAAGAAGAAGAACGATCACGCAAAACAGAATGCCCTAAAGATGAGAATACCATTCGAAATATGTTTGAGAGGCAAGTTCTTATTTTAAACCCCAGAAGCAGAATAATATATAATGTTCTGCAACGGAACTTTTGACAGTTACTAATGTTCTGCAGACATTTTTTCAAAATTTCCAGTATGACATAAAAGAAAAACCCATAAAATTAATACTACACATTTATTACAAAATGATAATGACGAAAAAAATTATTTTTCAAACCAAAGCGATGGTGCTTTTTAAACAAACAAATAAGAACATCAGATTTATTTCGTCGAATTCGTGGGAGATTTAAATAGCAGAACAAAAATGGAGGATTCTACTTTGCAAAGTAACATATTATTTATTCCAGTTTGTTCAAATTGTTGGCTTTTATGCAAAATAAATTTCGGTAATGTTCTGATACATTCAAAATTTTGAACTTTATCAATGACTTTCAGCAAGAAAAGCGCTCCAGAACGGGAAACGGACACGTGATTGATCCCCCTATGAACGCGGGGAGTTTTTCTAAGAAACTGAAACTCGGGGAAATGTTGTTCCGAGAAAATTGGGGGGGGGGGAAGGATGGACAATAAAGTCGTTTTGTTCTGCAGAACATGTCATCCCGTAGGTGAAATTCTTTTTCTCACTCGCAGGCATTTGTTCCAAACTTAAAATTGTTCTGCAAGGACTGATTGTTTTGCGACGTATGTCGCAGTTTTAGGCACTTTCGGGTTTTAAACTACCGCATCTTTGAGTAAATTACTGAGTATCGACTGAGCAGGATTTGTGGTATTTGTCAGCAAATTAAAATGGTGACTTTTTCTTGAGATTACTATTCTAAACAGAAAATATTTTTTTTCCTTTTTTAGAGGACAAATTAACAATTACTATTAAACTAAAAACCTGAAATCTCCACCAAATACAGGCTGTATGGTTGTCGTATCAAACTTTTATTGCTAATAATTGTCACCAGTTTCTCAGTTTTGGAGATGATATCGTTGATTAAAATGACCCGCATGATCCTTTGTAGAAAACAAAATTATTATTTGTATTTTAACCTAATTTTATTATTTGTATTTTAACCGAATTTTATCATTATTTTTAATTTTTTTTGGCGATTTTTTTTTTTTTTATCGCCAAGTAAAGCAAATTGCCAAATGTCCTATAACTACATCTTTTTCTAATTTTGAAGCCAGTACCTATATTTATATAAAACAAGTCACAAATTCTATTCCTGATATGTATTAAAAAATAAACTGCAAATTTTTAAAAAATAAATTCACATTTTTAATTTTAAAGCGACCAAATACAAATTGCAGGTAAAACTTTTAACAGCTGGTTATGTAATTCTGGCAAAAGCAACAGAATTTTGCATTTTCTTTGAATCCAATAGCAGGCACTCAAAACTTACTCTTCTTTACAGATTGAATACAGTAAAATTTAAGTTTCTAATATGTAACAAACATATAAAAGGATTTGCCTACTTTGCAAGCTAAAGACGTAAATTTCTTATAAAAAAAAGGTACTCTTCCCTTATATGAGTACCAGTCATCGCCAAGGTTATAGGATTGTTATAGAAACCCCATTAATGAGTTGTTATAGAAATTATAAAGGATTAGAAGGTTATTAGTTTGAATAAGATATCACTTCAATTTGGTGATTTTATCTGGTATCCCCCTAACAGAAGAAAACCAAAAAAGGTTAAGATTTTCTTTTTATAAAATGTATTAGGGTCATTCCATGTCAAATCAACACGGCTCCCAACCCGACCCCTTTAGAATTTCATAAAATTTGGTTCACTTATTAGATTCATAGAGAAAAGAAAAAATGCCAAATATTAGCTTTGAATCTCGTTTGGTTTCCAAAATATAGAGTTTCAAAAATGGACCAAAAGTGCAAAATTTTGTATTTCTTGCTTTACATATTTGGGTATAATTTTTTCCCTAATTATCCTAAAATATTGATTTTGGTGTCAAAAGAAAGAAAAAGATTTGATCTTTCTAATAATGTATTACTTACGTGCATTTTTTTAAATTTTCATTTTAAGGTCACACAATTTGACCTTTGACCTTGAATATCTCAATAAAGGGTATTTTTATTTTATTCAAAAAAATATATATTATTCTTGCATCAATTCTCTACACAAATATATTAGTCTCATTTTGGGACCGCAATGGGATGCCAAGTTATAAATTTCAATCGTAACTGTAATCTTACTCTTATCCTACAAAAACTGTTTTAAATAGTTTTTCCTTCTAAAATCTCTTTATGTACATGTAATGCAAATAAAACTTTAGCCTTAATTATTAGCTAAATATTATAATTATTTATCTTTGATTTGTTATAACTTTTTAACTTTAAGAGCAAAAACTAATTGCTTACTTATACATTGAAAAAATTTCATTTTTCAGCATTGCATTAAGTATGCAAACATCGTTTGCTGTAAAATTAAAAAACATGGCATAGATAATTGGTAATAATGAGCTTTTGAGATAATTATTTAAAAAGAATGTTGTATGCAATCAGAAACATTTGTTCATACAAATTATTTGGAAAAAATCATATTTCGAAATTAGAAAACAGAAATACTTACAATTTTTCTATTGATACATTATCTTTAAACTATTGTTGAAATTAATTTATCAGATGCATAAGTAACTTCCTTACATATGTAATTTCTATTAATTATTGTGACTCTTTTTCACTTGATTCATTGCATATGTAACTATTGATTTAAATAATTTCTTTTTTTGTTTGACTTTTTTTCGACCATGGAATTAGAAGACATTTTGCACAGAAGTTGGTTGATAGAAATGGGTGTGAATGCATGAAATTTTTGAGTGCCTGGAATAGTTTGGGCGGTTAAGAATCGTTTCTGAAGGAAGATATTTTCTCTTTCATACTGTAAGGAAGTTACATATGCTAACTGCATTCCTTCACAATATTGGCAGTTGCCCATTCAAATAACTGTCGAAAAGTCATTATCTGATCTTTATATGGGCTCTGCAAACTGGCACCAGCGGCTAGCCTTTTTATGGTACCTCCAATGCCATCTGAAACTCCTTTACCATGGGCAGTGGCAAAAAAATTCCATTCTACTTGAATTGCAAAATCTTTTTAATGGAAACACAGGTTTATAAATTTTTTTCAATTTTTGTAGTTAGAAGCTGCACAATCAGAAAAGTACAAAAGTTTGTTAGGTTTCAAATTGAATTTTTTTCCGTTGAATTCGATCAAATGCCTTTGGAATAAGTGAACTGCTGTTGCGTCATGGTAGAGACAGTCAGAAACTACTACGAAGTTAAAGTTGTCTACGACTTGGTCAGGGTCTCTTCTATAATAAACCACAAATGAATGTATAGTTGCTTGCGAATTATTTCAGTGGAATCCTTGAACTGCATCTTGAAGAATAAAGAAGTAATTTTCAGAAAAATCACAAACAACTACATATTCACCTGATTTCAGATTTTGTTTACAAGCACTAAAAAAAGACGATTGTTCCTTAGCAATGAAGGAATGCCGTGTAAGTTTGGTAAGTTTATCCAGAAACGAATCAATAAAGTCATCACAAGGGCTCGACAAAGTTTCAAGGGTAGATCTGTCAACATTAATCCACTGCTTGTACGTAATTCTTGTAATCCCATTTTCATCAAAAAGGTCTTCAATGCACCTCCTAAATTCTTCGAACTTTGGGCAATTCCTGCACTCTCACAAGTAACATATTGTTTGGGGAGGATTACAAACAATTTTTGATTTACAGGTTTTATAGGAATCTAATGGAGTTTCAATTTCTTTACTTAATTCCTTCAAATGAGATCCGATTAGCATTAGTTTCACATTTTCATGGATATGACAAACACAGACGGTATGTGTTCCGCTTGCTCCTGCCAAAACACAGTTTTTTGGTCGCATCTCATCAAACTTAGAAAATTCAATTTTATAATATGGAAACTCATCCTTGAACTGTTTAAACGCTTCTTTGAGATTACACAACACCAGCCTTTTCTGTACATGTTTCCTTATCCCATCAATTTTCATTGATACGAAGTCTTTTTTACCTGGCATTATCCTACTTATATGATCACTATTATAAAAGGATTTTATACATTTTGCTGTTTCAGGACGTAACGTCTTCCCTGGTCTGGGATTAGAGGATGCAAAAATTCCTTTTTCTTTAACAAGTAGTTTTGCTTTTCTTACCAAGTAGTTGGATGATCCAAAATCTTTTTCTACTTTTTTGATTGACCAGTTCTTCGGTAAAACTGTTAGTATTTGTAAACTTTTATCCTTGGTGCTATGGAATTTTTCTTTCAATTGATTTATAATATCCAATTCAGCCGAGTTGGAAGACAAGTCACTATACACAATTTTCATTAGTTTGTTTTTCAAAGCGGTGCTTATTTTATTGAATTGAATTTTTGAATACTTCGTTTCGGAAAGCCTTTTCTTTTTTATTGGGTTTCTCTAATAGTTTCTAAAGTAAGATTTAAGTTTGACACACCTGCTTCTATTTCAAAAGGACTTTGAGAATGACGATTATTGCGTGAAATTAAGGACAAAAGTTTACATTTGAATTTAAATTTTGGCATCCCATTGCGGTCCCATTATGAAACTAACGTATTTGTGTTAAGAATTAATGTAAGAATAACATATTTTTTTGAAAAAAATGAAAATACCCTTTTTTGAGATATTCAAGGTCAAATCATTTGACCTTAAAATGAAAATTTTAAAAAATATCCATAAATAATACATTATTAGAAAGATCAAATCTTTATCTTTTTTTTTTACACCAAAATCAATGTTTTATGATAATTAGGGACAAAATTATAACCAGATATATAAAGCAAGAATTGCGAAATTTTGACCTTTTGGCCCATTTTTGAAGCTCCGTATCTCAGAAACAAAACGATATTCAAACCTAATATTGGCCATTTTTTCTTTTCTCTATAAACCCAACAAGTGAGCAAAATTTTATTAAATTCTGAAGGGGTCTGGTTGAAAATGTCACTTTTTTTTGTTGATTTGACATGGAATGACCCATTAGTGAAAAATGTTTGTTATTAATCTAAAAAAAATCATTGTTATTCACAACTTTTTATAAAAGAAAGTATCGATTGTAAAATAAAAAGCTATTTCATTTAAATTTGTAACGCAAAAAGTAGTTTGAAGGATATATATATCATAAGATAAGTTTATTATAAAAATGATTAGAAGTACTTCAACGTTTTGGCCTTTAAGATTATTTCTAAAGGATCGCATATTGTCTACAGATGTACAAGGCGGCTAATGCTTTTGTTCAAACTTTGATTTTTCATAAAGGTTCGGCGTATTTTCTATTAAAATACAAATGAATAGTTTTGCATTATTTTTTTCTTTTCAAATTAGTAATTTACAACCTATATTATACTTCTTTCTGCTTGTGAATGTTACCATGTTTCTCTTTTTTATTTAATTTTGATACCTTGAAGAGGCACCTGTGCTCCCTTTTTATCCTCCTTGACTTCCTTTCCTATCCTTTTAACCGAATTAAAAGCAACAAACTTAAAAGTTAGTTTACATCAACCTATAGTAAATAATGATTGATTGTGAAGTGAAGTGAATAACATTTCTATTATCTTTTATTCCAGACATAAAGCAACAACAGAGAAGAAGCGGACACTTAAAAAGGAGGTTAGTATCAATATATGTCATTTTTTTCGAGGGTGATTCAAAAATTATCTGCAATCTTGATATAACTCTTGCATTCTTCATAATGACCTCTGCTCTCGTTTATTTTATGTTGTCGTCCTGCTATTGAATTTCGATCCTAACTCCTCCATTTGTCTTCCTTTTATTGCAGATTGATAGATTATGGGCAGGCGCGTAGCCAAGGGGAGGGATATGGGCATATATCCCTTCCCGAAATTTTTCTTTTTACTATTAGAATGTCAAAATAAAAGGATTTTATTGTTTGAAATACTAAATTTATTTTAAATGCTGTAACATGCGTAGAAAAAACAGCTGCTATCTTGATTGCTAAATACTTGCGGTATTAATAATAAAAATGATAATTAAGATTTGCTGACTTATAATTTCATTACCCTCTCTCCCCCCACCAAAAAAATATCTTCTGGCTACGCCCCTGATCATGGGCACTCCATTAGTAGTTTGCACCAAAGAGGAACATCGGACAGTGTTCTGGTTTTTGTGGTCGGAAGGTGTATCATCAATAGTCACTTGTCTGTCTTACATAACCATGTCACTTGCATGTTCAATGTTGTCATTTATGGCCGTAGATGGTCGTCCAACTCCTTCCTCATGTGTAACACTCATACGACCATTTTGGAATTTTTCAATCCATTCATCGACACTCGGTTGCGGCAAGACACTGTTCCCGTATTGTGCCAAGTCTGCCTCTTTGGTACAAACTTCTAACGAAGCTGCCATGATCTATCTGCACTAAAAAGAAGACAAATGGAGGAATTAGGATCAAAATTCCACAGAAGGACCATAGCAATGAAATAAACGAGGACGTAGGTCAGTATGAATAATGTAATAAGATTTATCTCAACATTACGGATAATTTTTTTGTCACCCTCATAATATTGGTCATTTAAAATTAATGCTATAGGTGATATAAAGTGTTCACTTTCCTGTAAATATTTAATTAGATTTCAAATACAAGTATTGTATTTGCTTAACTATGCAGCCTAATGTGGCAGTACAGCATGGCCACAGAACCTGGAAATGTCGGGGAACTTTTTAGAATTTCACGAAAATCAGGAAATTTTTTTTATATAAAGCGTGTTTTCCCGTTCATCCATATTTTGTCGCCATGTACCCAAAGAATTGTGGTAGTAATCATTAGAAATTAAATGTTACGGAATAATTTAAACTTTTGACTTAAGTCAAATTTTTTTTTTTTTTTTTAATTAAATTAGCATATTGTGCTAAAGCATACATGTTCTATTTAATCAGAATGTCTACACATCTGGAAAAATTGAGAAATTTGAAAAAAAAATTTGCCGTAAAATCAGGAAATTTAGAAATTTGTCAGGGAATTCCTGAATTTTATGACCACCATGCAGTATGATAATAATAAAAAAAAAATGAAATGGCTGAATTTTACTAACCTTTGGTTGGTACTTTTAACATTCTGTTGTTCTTTATTGAGATAGATGTGTTTGTATGAGGTAGTTCAATGAATTAAAGAGGAGGAGGAATTTATGAAGACCTTTTATTGAAAGTAACCTCACTAGGAAGTGTCTTCGGTAGTGCAGGTTACTATAACTTCACTAGAAAATAACAAACAGAATTAGATAAATCAGTGAAACAATGAATATATCATTATCTGATGACACTGATATTTTGGACTTGCAGAGAAATGTTGCTATTAATCACTGTTTTATTGAATGTGTAGGGAAGATTATAACAAGGGGGATCTTATTTACTTGGCTTTGTAAACGAGATTTTTTTTTTTAAATAACAGCCTTCTAGAAACATAGTTACTATTACAAAGATTCAAAAACAGATATATCTGAAAAGTACAAATATTTTTTCATACAAGGTTCGTACAGTCCTTAAAAACTGAAACAAAATTCTAAGGCCCTTAAAAGTCCTTATTTTTTAAAGTATTCCTTAAAAGTCCTTATTTTTAAAAGGATTCCTTAAAAGTCCTTATTTTTTGTTAGTTAAAATATTAAAACTGTTATAACATCGTTAAAAAACATTTTTGCAGAATTTTGATGGGATTACAACAGAAATTTCTGGGTTTTGATAGTAAATCTAGCACTACACGCGAAACGTACGTGACATCACAAAACCGTCTATGCGCTACGATGCAAAACCGAATTAACTGCTATTTTCACCACGATTTCCTTAAATTTTTCATTTAACAATCGGATTTTATTAATTTTACTGTAAAGCAATAAAGAATCAAATTAAAACTATGCTTGAACTTTGATAATTTTTCTTTTATTTTAATTAAAATATATGTTACTTACATTACACTTAAATTTTTTTAGAACTACATTCCGTAAAAATACATCTATTTTTTATAATAGTTGGTTACAATCATTAGAAATTATAAAAAAATTTAATTCATGAATTTTTGTATGCATTCAAGGTTTTTTCTTCCCCCATTCAATTTCCACTTGGAAAATTGAAATCCTTAAAGAAGTCCTTATTTTTTATTTTGAAAGTCTGTATGAACCATATCATATAGATTTGAGTTTTTTATATTTTGTTTGAAATCTATAAATGTCTTTCCTATTTTAGCGTAAAAGGAGCACCAGTGCAAATGCCTCTACCCGGCCACTAACCATTAACAAGCTGCAACAGCAGGCTGGAGCCTTCCCTCTCATCAGCAGAACACTGAGCGATCCAGCATTGGCCACTCCCCTGTCAAGGTTCAAACGTGTGTCCAACATGTCTGTGACACCCAAATTTGACCCCAGGTAAGTTTAAATGGTTTAGCCGATGTCAAGATTATCAAAAAATCCTTAAAAGGCTTTTTCTGACAATCCTTTTTCAGTTGATTTAAAAATTCAAATTATAAATCTTTAAATACTAAAAGAATATTTGGCTCATATTTACTGCACGATCCCCCTTGGCGACTTTTTTAAAAGTTGGCAATTCGGCGCCAAATGTGGCAACCCTTCGCCTTGGTTTTCTGATAATCCTAGTGACCCTTTGGATTTGGCAACACAGCGTATTTTGATTTGACGACACAGCCTTTTGATGCCATTTTCAATTTGGCGATTTATTGTACCACCAAGGGGCATCGTACAGGTAATCTTAACCAAATATTTTAATTTGCAGAGCCATTAAAAGAGCAAGAAAAAAAGAACTTGCCCTTTTAACAATAATCATTTGATATATTATTGCAATGCATACTTAATAAAATTGTCAACTTTTTTAGATATGTGTCAATACTTGTTTTATAAAATTACTAACGAACAATAATTCATTTTATATTTCAGTAGTGTCGGTGACACTATATTGCTTTATCCAATCTATCCTTTACTTTTCCAAAATAATGACGTCCAGTGTTTTTTTTATTCTTGACCAGATTGCCTTTGGGTTTTCTCAAAATACTCAAATTATGTCTGAATTCCAAATGTCGAATTCACACATAATTTGAGTATTGTTTATCTTGAAATCGATACTGTAAAATGGTTTGCAGTTTGCATAATATTGATCATGGTTAAAACTAATAATTAAACTTCAATATTATACTCAAGATATGATGGCTTCGTAAAGTTGTAATACTGCTCACCAAAAATCTTATATTTTTCTTCATTTAACAATAAATGTGCATATTAAACACGTATTGCTCTAGTTTATTATTTTTAAATATTGTTTTTCAGAGCTGAATTGGACTGTTTGGCCTTTTGTAATGCCACTGCCCTGTTTAACCCATTGACGGTCATGCACGTATATATACGTCATAGGATCCCCAGTTTTTCCAGCAATACACAACATTTTTAAATTTATAAATAAAATTTTAAATGAAATATTTTTTAGATATTTTTGTTAGGATGATAGGTTATAGACTATCTAAAACGAAATAAATAAAAAATAATTAAAAAAAATTATGTATTTGAATTAGAAATATAATTTAAAAATTATTGCAGGGAAAACAACTTGGAAATTTCGCCCTTTCCCATGACCGTCAGTGGGTTAACATGCCATAGGCTGATCCTCTTATTAGTAAGATTTTAGAGAGGTACAATGGACCAACAGGTCTAAGTACACATGGCTTTGCCACTCTCTTTTTAATCTAATCTAATCTACAGATTTGAATTCAGTTTTCTATGAAGACTTTCCAAGTTTCAACATTAAATATTTGTTCATACGCTTTGTTCTTTTTTACTATAAATATTTTTTGTAAACTTGCAGGGTTCCCAAGGTCATTAAAAGTGCTTAATATTTTTGAACTCGTTTTCAAGGCCTTGAAAATGCTTAGAAATGCTTAAAAGTCCTTGAAAATAATTAGAAGTCTTTAAAAGTCGTTAATTTTTGAGGAAACTGTGTGCCCAACTGCAAAATTTATTAAAATACAACTCGGATTTGCTATCCCTGCGTGACCGCAACTTGTCCGTACCGTATCGAAATTATCTGACATATTTTTGTTACTCATGCACCAACTTGTAATTTTTTTGGTAGAATATATTTTATTAAAAATTTATATATATATAGACATGATGCCTTGAAATACATTTTCAAAGGTCATTAAAAACATTATTTAGGTCCTTAAAAGTCATTAATTTTCATTCTATTATATGTGTGGGAACCCTGACTTGCCTGTGTGAAATAATTGGGATTGTATAAATCCTTTCTTTCCGAAACTCAAGTATTCAAATCCCCAAATAGTTAAAATGCCTAAAAACCTTCATCAGTTTTATCCTTAATTGCATAGAGTTAAGAATTTGAATATTGTAAACTAAACTTAATTCTGAATTAGATGGTGTTAACATTGTAATTTTTCATGCATGTAAGAAAGATCTATAGATTGAAAGAGTTTTAACACAATAAATCTGGGATGAACAAGTTTTATCACAGATAATTTTTAATTTGCCAAATGTTTTCGAAAATAAACTATTAACTTACATATTTGGCTTGTGCATTTGATTTCTGGCTTTGACATATGTACTTACTATTACAGAAAGGGCCCAATTCGAAAATTTGCAAGGCCAAATATAAAAAAGATTTTTAATTTTTTTAAATATTACTTGTTATATTGCTTTAGAAAAGTACTTTGTTTAGAGATAATTAGTTTTATTCCACAGTTGACAAGATTTTTTTTTTTTTTTTTTTTTTTTTAGTGGCATTAAAATATTCAATTTTTCATATTCCTTTTCTTTCAATCAAGCTTCTTGCAATTGTCAATTCAAATATTAGTTCAGTAGCATTTCCTAAAAGTCATTTGAAATGATTTTTTTTAATTATTTTTTTAATAACATACTTTTCTAAAGAGAGGTCAATAGGTAGCATAATAATAGTAATTTTTTTTAATGATGTTTAGATTTTGACTGTTTTTGGAAATTGATAAATCGTACTGAGAATATGTTCTGATCTGATGGTTGAAACTTTCGCTTTTTTTACCATTTTATTATTTTTAGTAGACTTTATAAGGCTTTATCAGACTAATCTCGCCTAAAATCACCATCAGAAAAAAAAATTCTTACTGCAGCACTGTTCTGTACACACATTAGTACACAATTATATTCTTATTCAGTTTTTGTAGCTCAAAATAACGTTGCTTATATTTTCCTCTTTTTTTATATATTTTTACTATTTTCACTCCTGAATATTGCTTTACTATCTTGTCAGTTTGCACATCTAGGGGAATTAAAACTCTTTCTTCATTTCCTCATTAACAAGCAAGCAAAAAGTTTACAAATAAAAGGTGGTTCTTACGTTTTTAAAAAACCTTGAAAAGTTCTTGAAAAAAAAACCTTTCATTTTCAAGTGCTTGAAAACCTTTCATTTTTTTAAGTATTTTAAAGTGCTTAAATTTTAATTTATTTCTAAAAATTTGGCCTCTGAATAAATTTTGGCCAACAAAATTAGCAAAATCTAGAATTTAGTTTTAAGCCAATCAGCAACCAGGAAAAAGCTCGGTCGAACATACGTGATTGCTTCATTCTTCCCTTCTTCCAATCGCAGGGCCTCGTTGGCGCAACCTAGCTAGAAATTGGTTCATCCGATCGAATCGCATGAGTTTTCTTTTTTGCTGTCGTTTAATTTTTTGCGTGCTGTTTAAAAAATTTCAGGGAAATGTATTTTCTATTCAGGCTGGTTAGAAAAGCCAGATTATAATTCATAATTTCAAGCCTACGTGCTGGATGCATATTGAAAATTTTCATTTCATAGCCTGACAATGCTAAAACATTAATAATGAAAAATTACATAATTCATATTTGTAGAATGTAAATTAAAAGTTCATTTATTTAAAAATGTGTATTAATATGAATGCTGGATTTAAGGGGTTTTTTTGGGGGAGGGGGGGGATTTAAGTAAAAATATTTAAGTTTTCCAATTGTGTTACAATATATTCTATTTATTGATTTGAACATGTCCCGTTTGACAATAAAATAAAATCGTGTAAAACCATGCAAAAGCTGCATTTTCTGAAATTCGGACGTGAATGCTCAAACTCACATTCAATTTTAATAAATAAATTTTGAAACGTTTTTCTTTTTCCAGTATTCCTGTCACCAAAATGGCCAGAAAACCAAAGCCTAATGAAGTGTTGATGTCGCTCTCTGGAAGTCCTGTTAGGGAGCATTACAATGTTGATGATACAAAGCCAACTCTGTCTCTTGGTCATGGAAAGGTGAGAGTAATTATAGTTTAAGAAAAATTTGTATTAAAATTTTGTTTATGCAAACTACCTTTATATTAATTTGGTCATGTCCAGTTAGGTAAATTTTTAAACTAATTTAAATTGTTGTATTGAGAAGGCTAAATTTACCAATTTTCTATGTGAATTTCTCATGGATGTTGCATCTGTGCCGAGTGAATTTTCACTCCCAAGCCTCCAAAACACCCATAATTAGTCAAATTGTTCTAAAAAAGAAAATTTAACCATGGTAATAAAAAACTTTTTTTAATTCTGCCAATTCTCCAATATTTTGAAATAAAAATGTAGCCCAGATTTGTCGTCTTTAGCAACATTTAGTGTATTTCATAATTTTAATTTTTTACCATTGTTTATTTGCCAAATTAGAAATAATGAACAAAAAAATCTATTTTGGAAACATGACAAATCATTGTGTAAATTGTATTTTGTTTTTTCAAAAAATTGACAATCATTGCTCAAAATTAATTATTTGGCTGCTCGAGAAATACGAAATAGTGCTCGAATTGTCCTGTGTCTAATTCAAAATAGCTTTATACTGCTGCTTGGGTTAAATTATTGCTACTTAAAAATCTTTGCAGCCAGGCAACTTTACTACTTGATAAGTAACCTGTCCAGTTTGATCGCTGAGCTAGGGTGTAAATGTACACCTAGTTTATACAACCTATTTTCTTGCCCTTTACTTACAATCCACCATTTCTCATGCATTCTCCAGAGAAACAAATTATAGATTAATTGGAGTTTGAACTCTTATTTTATGTGCATGTTTATTGAGTCATTCTAACAATAGCAGGGTTCACATTCGTCTAATATTCCTTGCATTTTTGCTTCTTCCTAAAATAGTATTTAAATTTTTTGATAATTCCTTAAAAATTTTAAAAAACCCAAATTCCTCAATGTTTCTCCAAAACCTGGGGAAAATTCAGATAATCCTTCAGAGGAAAAAATCTTTTCTGACATTTTAATTTCTAAGTATTCAGTTTTTTGAAACATGCTTTGAAAAGAATGTATGTGTTAAGATCCTATGTCAACTTTAAAAGAAATATCCTAACTTTTTTTAAATTATCCTTAAAATTTTAAAGAATTATCCCTAAAATGTTCCTGAGATTTTATAAATCCCCTGGCCAAGAATTACCTCTTTAGCACAATGAATTCATTTTTAGTATCCTCTCAGGGTTCCCAAGGTCATTGAAAGTTATTAAAAGTGCTTAATATTTTTTAACTTGTTTTCAAGGCCTTGAAAATGCTTAGAGGTGCTTAAAAGTCCTTGAAAATGCTTAGAGATCCTTAAAAGTACTTAATTTTTACAGATATTGTCCAACTGCAAAATTTATAAAAATACAACTCGGACTTGCTATCCCCACATGACTGCCACTTTCTGCACCGTATCAGAATTTTCCGACGTATTTGTATTACGCATCCGCCAACTTACAACTTTTTTAGTAGAATATACTTTAGTAAAAATTTAAATATAGACATGATGCCTGAAAACGAATTTTCATAGGTCCTTAAAAACATTAATTAGGTCCTTAAAAGTCATTGAAAAGTCCTTGATTTTCATTCTGTGATTTTAGTGCGGACCCTGCCTCTTCTAAAAGCAGTAAAAGTTGTAGATAATTATTCAGGGTTTCCACGATCATTAAAAGTGCTTAATATTTTTGAACTTGTTATCAAGGCCTTGAAAATGCTTAAAAAGTCATTGAAAATGCTTAGAGGTCCATAAAAGTCTTTAATTTTTGCGGATTTTGTGTGCCCCACAAAAATTTTAAAAAATACAACTCAGACTTGCTATCCCTGCGTGACCGCCACTTATCCCCACGATATCGGAATTCTCTGACATATTTGTATTACGCATGCGCCAACTTGTAACTTTTTTGGTAGAATATACTTTATTAAAAATTTATATATAGATATGATGCCTGAAAACAAATGTTCAAAGGTCCTTAAAAACTTTATTTATGTCCTTAAAAGTCATTGATTTTCCTTCTGTGATTTGAGTGGGAACCCTGATTATTCCAACTTTAACTTTATAATGAGGTCAAGATATTTTTTTTTAATGCAGAGAAATACAAACTTTCAAAATGAACATAAAATAAAATGCTGTTGAGTGGAGATTCTGACAATGATTGTTATTGACAAAGGTAATTTTTTGTTTTGTTATCATGGTCGAAATGCATCCTTTATAGTAGTTAGAAAAATATAAAATTATCGGCACCTGTACCAAAGATATTTGGGTCTTGGTTTGTAATCTTAAATATGATATGAATTTGGAAATAATCTATGGCGTGGGGGTTTCTTTTACGCTGTTAAAATGTATTGGGACCAAATTGTGGAAAATAATTTTAAAGTATATTCAGAAACTTTTTTCAAAAATACAAATTTGCCACCCTCTGGATTTTGTTTGGTACCCAAGGAATGAAGATTCCAAGTTCTGTCAAATCTGTCCTTGTAAAGGGACAATTTCTTCCAACTTTGCTTTAATATTTGTCTGTATCTCTTAACAATGTGGATTAATCATAAAGTTTAACTTGTTAAACAAATTGAAAGATCTAAAGTTGTGAATAATTATTCTATAGACCAACGTTAGCCACTACGCAGTCCGCGGGCAGGATTTGGCCAGCAACAGATTTTTTTGCAGCCTACTTGTACCACCGAAAATTTAAAAAAATCAAATTTCACGGTATGAACTTTTTTTGCATACTAATAGTAATTTATCCGAAATAGTATGCGTAACAATGTAGAACCATTATGTGCTATGTTCTCCACTACGTGTCTGAAGAAACTATATGAAGAAGTTTTCAGCAAGGTGGTTTTCATTAAGAATAAATACAGGAATAACTTAACTAAATTTCATTTGGACAATTGATTGAAATTGACTGCAACACATACCGCGACAGACATCGACTATCATAAAATAAGCTGAACGATTTTGACAGCCATTGTTTCACAATTGATATTGATTAAAACGGAATAATCTAGAAGTACAGTTTAATTACTTTCTTTTATTAAAAGTTAGATCAAGTCACATTGAAACAAAAAATTCACTTCTTTTTTAGACTTTGATTTACTAATAATAAAAAAAAAGAATTATTATTATTTGAAAGAAAAAAAGAATCAAACATGAATTGTAATTTTATTAAGATAAAAACAGAGCTTTTAGCATTGGTCCCTTAGTCCCTTAAAGTACCTTTTTTTTATTTGGGTCCCTTTTGTCCCCTTTTTTTAACATTTGGTCCCTTTAGTCCTTTTTTTTTTTAAATATATTTGCACCACGTAACCAGCACGTGCCATTTCCCTTTTTTCCCTCTGTCGAACACAAGAGGGAAGAAAAGCAGACCAGAAATCCCTGTCGTGTCCAGTTACGATGAATTAGCGTTAATTGATTGAATGCTGTTTACAGAACTGGTTTGGTTCTATATCGAATCGTCAAGGTCAAAGGTCATGTAATCGTTTGGTAGCTCGGAGCTTCGTTTGGGAACTACAGATGCTAATTCCTCTACTGGAACGTCTGTATCGCCAATTGTGTTACCCACATCTTCTCTGTTACTCCTCAATTTATGTTCCATTAAAGAAAAGGCACTAAAGGCTGAACTTCTTTGGGCAATGAAGTGTGTGATCTCTAACTATGCTCTTCATTCCAATACGGACATTAAAGACTTATTTGGTGCAAAGTTTGGCACTTCTAGTGTTCCTGAAGGTTTCTGCTTGTCTGCAGCCAAAACTATGTATTTGATTACATAGGCACTGGGACCCTATTTCTATGAAAATGTAGTAAAAGATATAGCTGGCTCAGCTTATAGTCTATGTTTTGATGAAACAACGAACAAGTGTGGCAAGAAAGAGTTGCAAATTGCAATTCATTGTTGGTCGGTGACAGAAAACAAAATTGTGCAAAAGCACATTGAAACATTTTTTTCAGGCTACTGGAAATTCATGATAAAATTTTGTTAGCATTATCAAATGCTAATTTAGCTCTTAAAAATATACTTATGTTAATCTGTGATGGCCCAAATGTGAACAAAACTGTCCTGAGATGGATTAACAAGAGTCTTTTGGCAGTTCGGGAGAAATCTTAAATTGATATTGGGACATGCAGCTTACATTAAGTTCACAATGCCTTTCAAAAAGGTATAGAAGCGATGGGTGAAAAAGTGACGCAGCTAGTAATATCCATTTACTATTATTTTGATGGCTGGCCAGCAAGATGGGAGGATTATTGCAAGTTGCAAAAATAATTTAATGTTAAAAGTCATCGATTTATCAAACAATCACCCTCTAGATGGCGGACTGTAGGGCCAACTGTTGCAAGAATACTTGAACAGTGGCCAGTAGCCCTTAAATGTTTTCCTAAAATTTTGTCCTTCTCATGCCACATCAGCTCAACTACAATCTAGTCAGTATCAAAATATTGCAAGACTCCTTAAATCTAGCATTAAGGCTGAATTAATTTTTGTGCTCGATACTGCCATTTTTTCATTTTTTTTTTTTTTTTTTTTTTCAATTATTTAAAAGATTTTTCAAAATGAGGAACCTATGGTTCATAAATTGTATGAGGAAGGAAATGATCTGCTGTTGCAGCTTAAAAGTAAAATATATGTAATTCCTGAAGATACGACTGAAGGAACTTGAAAAATTGCCATTAGGTGATATAAATTACAGCTTAGAGTTGAGTAATTAACTGGCAAAAATGAAAGACAAGGATGAGAAACAGTTCCGTTTAGCAACTCAAAAGTTTTATATCGCAGGATATTCCTACCTCAAAGAGCAGTTAAAAATGCATGGTAGTTTACTGTCGGATTTGCGATGTTTAGCGAAGGAAAGCTTCAAATTAACTACCAGCGAGTCACAAATTATCGCTTTAGGGAAAGCTCTACCCTTCAACATGGACATTTGCCGCCTGGTAGACGAATGAAGGGTTTTGAAATTTGAAAATATCGAATCATTGAAAAAAGTTCTATCGACCAGAATTGATCTGCAATTTTTTCCATAAATAATGCATCTAATGAAATCAAATTCCCAGTAGTTGCCAAAGTAGTGAAGGCCTTGTAGTTAGCCTTGTCACATGGCAGTGCAGCCGTGGAATGTGGGTTTTCGGCATCTGGCAATGTTTTGACTTCTGACAAAATTTCAATGACTGAGAGGGGTTTAAATGCCCGTCTAAATATCCTCTCGGGATTGAAAAAATCTGCAGATCCTAAGAACTCTAGTGTTCATCATGTGTTGAAATAATCCGATGCAAAGTTGAAATTTGCACTCCAAAATTGTTATTTGTGTTCTGTCTGTTTACAATTTTAAAAATGTGGTAATCATAATTTTCAATGTTTTTTTAGTAATATACAATCAATAATTAATTCTTTTCTATGCTATAAAAACAAATTTTGTTTAAAAGTCCCTTTTTTTTTACAAGTCCCTTTTTTTAATATTTTTGGTCCCTTAGTCCCTTTTTTTGAAGTTCCAAGCTGCTAAACACTGTAGAAATATAAACATTTTTTTCAGTTTTCGGAAATGCTATATTATTAAATCGATAATAATTAAATATATATATTGGTATATCCGGCCCGCGAAAAGCTCCATAAGTCATAGGGCCCACTTCTAAAAGTTAGGTGAACAATGCTATAGCCCTTTGTTACTTTTCTAACGTTTTAAACGATATTATGAAAAAATATCCTTGTGTATAGTCAAAATAGAATTCTTTACATGTGAGTGGCTGGGGAACAAAGCCAGACTTGTCCACAAACTAGTTTCTTATAGGATAGGTCAATTTTAACTTGGTTCTGTATAATTCTGTATATGTATATATATATATATATATATATATATATATATATATATATATATATATATATATATATATATATATATTTATATATGATTGTCTTAAAGGATTTATAGCCACTTCTGGTTGAAAATATTTCAGACGCAAATAAAGGTGAATTTGAGAAGGCAGACACAATTTTTTTTTAATTTGACGTTGTGTAGACAAATACAGTTTTGTTTCCTGTCTCCTCCTATAATCATGGGAAATTATTTTCAGTTTAATTTAATAGAAGTTAATCATTGCATGTTAGGTAAACGACTAAAAGTCAATAACTAGTGTCCAATTCCCTTCCCCCAGTTTCAAATTATTGCATTGTAAAAGTAATTTATTTTCATTATTTCTACTGGGTATTTGTACGAATTGGCTGGATATCTGTTTCATTCCATAAGAATCATTTGCTTTGAATTTATTAAATGATGCTCTTAAGAATAATAATAGTTTTTATCATTAATGTATTATGTTTATTACAGATATTGACATTTGATGAGGAATCCAAGATTGACAAAGAGTTTGTGAAGAAATTGGATGAACCAATGATGAAAATGCTAAAAGATGTAAAGGAGAAACTTGATCAAATTTTACTATTTTAAAGTACTGTATATACTACTGTCATTTTGAAAGTCTATACACCTTTTATTCATTTATGACTACTTTCTTCAATTTACATTTTATAAAGATGAAATTTGAAATAGCTGTACCTTTGGCCTTTTACGGGAAAGGTAATTGTAAAAATGTATACAAAAATTATGGAAAATTGAACTATTTTAATAAAGTTGTATTTGTCCTCATTTTTTATTAAATTTATTTTATACAATCATTAATTTTGTGAAAAAGTCTTGAAACTTATTGTGGTGTTTTAGCTTAAATGAATCTATTTTGTAAAAATAACCTTTGAAACATTTCGTAAATAATAATATACGAGTAACTATACATTCCATCTAATCCAAGCTTCCTCTATCTTCTATTAACAATAATACAGTCAAACCCCATTAAAGCAAAGTCAATAGGGCCAATGAAATCGTTTGCGTTATTCGCATTTCGGGTTAAATGAGTAAATTAATGTTAAGTTTTAAGTTCGGAGAACTGCTTTTACTTTGCTTTAAATAGGATTTTATGTTAAGTGATTTCGCGTTAAAACCAGGTTTGACTGCATAATGTATAACATGGAAAGGTAAAATAATACTTGACTGATAAAGCTGCCTTAAATTGTGACACTTGCTTCACAACCATTTTATTCTGTATGAGTAGTACTTTATATATTTTCTATTAACTTAAAAAGCTTCTTTGATAAGTTAGAAATTCTGGGAATTATAAAAATTTTACTGGAGCAATCTTTTAAAATCCCTTAAAAGAAAGGCTATGAAATTTTAATGCTATTTGTAAAGATTAAATTCTAATGGCTTACCTGAAAATTAAATCTAACAGGGCTTGCATTCACCCTAAAATTGTGCTGAAGTTTTTTAATAATTCCTAAAAAAAATTAAAAACCTTCCAAAAATGCCCAATTTTCCTCCAAAATCTGGGGGAAAACACAGATAATCCTCCAGAACAGAAAATCTTTTCTAAAATTTTAATTATTAAATTTTTTGAATATTGAAATTTTTTTGCCAGTATTGAAATATACTTTAAAAAGAATGTCTGTGTTAGGAGCCTATGTTAACTTTAAAAGAAATATCCCTAAAATTTTTGGAATTGACCCTAAAAATTTTGGAATTATCCCTAAAATGTTCCTGAAATTTTTGGATTAATCTCTAAAATTCCTACCTAAATTTTTTTTAAAAACTTGCTGAGCCCCCTGTTCTAATAAACTTCACTTTCCTGATTAAATGATGATGCAACTACAAATTTATCATAACAAAGTTATGGTTTCTTATTGTGTCGAGGAATACGTAGCACATGGAGAACTAAGTCGGGAAATCTTACACTTACTGTAACAATATCCAAGTTGCTAAGTTTATAGTGAAATCAATTTGGTTTCTCGTGTTTCCTGAAAATCTCCACTTTTACAGTTGTCATTATTCCACCAAAGAGGTGATATGCCCCACAAGGTACAAGTCTTTCCCATATAAAAAACAGGTAATGGGCCCAAAACTATTGTATTTATTTATTTTTTCTTTCATAGAAAATAGTCTTCAGTTTTTTTCTTTACGATCAACTAACTTACAATGAACCTCAAAGTGGGTTACTATTTGTAGGTCGGTGTAAGTCGAGTCAGAAATCTATATAGTTCTTGCATGTGTTTTATAACACTTAACACGGCATCATCTATCCTGGCCTTCCAAGTTTTAATACTACTAACTAGTGTGGGCGACCAAACGGTATAGTGGTTAGCGTGCTAGCTTCTAAACCGCGAGGTTGCGGGTTCGAGTCCCGTGTTAGGCATGGGTGTTTGTAAATGTATGTTGGCTTTAATAATGACGAATGTTTCGGGGAATTATAGCCCTCATGTTGCTGACGGCGCCAGATAATCTGAATACAACCAACCAACTGGTGTGACAAGCACTGTTTTTGACAATAAAACTGTAAAGGTCAGGATAAAAGATGTTGGTAGTTTACTATTTGATGGGTAAAGAACAAGATAGACGAGTTACTTTACAAACCGAACCAAATGTTAAAAAGAAACTGCTGGCTATATTGAAAGAGAATATACATAATTTGGTGATTTGCATATGTTACACTCAATCATTGAAATGTAAAAGGACCACCTGGCTGTTTTGTGTCATCCAGAACATATGTTTGTATTTTCCCTCATTTTAACAGAAAAAAGACTGTTAAAAGAAAAGGCAAAATTATGCCAAACATAGAATATATTTGAACACTTCCTTGATTCTAAAGAACTTATGATAAAAAATTGCATCTAACTTTAGATTTGAACCACTAACCTATCTCAAAACCCACTTTAAATGATTTTGTCAAATTTAAATTCATATACGTCTCTGATTGTATTGTAAAATAAAACAAACGTTTAGTATTTATTCTTTATTAATCATTTATTTACACAATTCAAGGATCCATTTTTTTTATTCAATCTTGAAACATATAGTTCATTAATATCCACTAAAACATTTTTATTGACTCGGTTATTTTGTAATAATACAAAAAATACATTTATAATTCAATGAAGTAATTTGAGATATAGTAAGAAAAATATATCTTATATGAAACTTACATATGATAAACAGTTTAAAAAAGAAATGTGTGAAAATAATCATTAAGGCACCTTTTTGCATGGCATGAGCTATATTCCATTTCCCTTTAAATACAACCTTTGCTTGGTAAAAAAACAAATCTGGAAACATATATCAACATCTTAAACTATGATGGGACAAAAGTTCATTATCCTCAGTCCAAAGATAAAAAAAAAAAATCTCTTTATAACTAAAATTTATAAAAAAAAAAATTTACCACAATAGGTTACCTCACACAATGCATCTAAGTAAGTTTCTTCATTAAAGTACATGATTAAATTTTAAATGCTAATAATGATGATCTTGTTCTTCTATCATAACGTTTTTCTCATACTTTTATTTCATACAAAAACTATAAGAAATTTTCAACTATCACAGAATCAACAAAACTAGACTAAGTGGAAAAAGACAGAATTAGTGTTTTCCATGATAGTTCTAGGTTTGTTTTCCTTGCGTTCCCAATAGCTAGTCACCATGATAGAAAATAACATTCTATGTATGACAACTATGATTTAAAAAAACAACCTCCTTATCAGAAAATAAAATTAAACAAATGCTAAAAAAGGTTTATTTTAATGAAGGTTGGCTATATCTAGTTTCTTGAATATATAACCCTGTAACAGAATTCGTTTGGGGAAGAGATTACTACGATAAGCTGTTAACAGGGTTCCCACTCAATTCACAGAATGAAAATCAATGATATTTAAGGACCTAAATAATTTTTTTAAGAACCTTTGAAAACTAGGTTTCAGGCACCATGTCTATATGTAAATTTTTAATAAAGTATATTCTGCCAAAAAAGTTACAAGTTGGTGGATGCGTAATGCAAATATGTTGGAGAATTCCGATATGATGCAGATAAGTGGCGGTAAAGCGGGGATAGCAAGTCCGAGTTGTATTTTTATAAATTTTCAGTTAAAACACAACATCTGCAAAAATTAAGGACCTCTAAGCATTTTTAAGGCCTTGAAAACAAGTTCAAAAATATTAAGGACTTTTATCGACTGTGGGAACCCTGGTTAAACACCAAAATCTTACAGCAAGATTTGTGCGTCATTTTCAGTGAACGTTTTTTAATCAGTATTGAATTTGAATCTTACTAAACAAAGAAATCTCTGTAACATGCATAAGAATCCTTATTTGTTACATGGTCAATTAATTTCTTAAATAAGATAATTAACTTTTTCATAAAACACTGTTATTATTTCATATCTGAGGAGCTGGCAAACAAAACCTAACCTGTCCCCTAACTATGCATACTAACTAAAATAATTACTTTAATTAGGTCAAATAAGCATTTATATCGTCTGAAGCATGGGATAAGGAAGTGTCCTGTGTGTCAGACGTTATAAATACCTAGCAGGGTTCCCACGGTCATTGAAAGTCATTAAAAGTGCTTAATATTTGTGAACTTGTTTTCAAGCCCTTGAAAATGCATAGAGGTGCTTAAAAGTCCTTGAAAATGCTTAGAGGTCCTTAAAAGTCCTTAATTTTTAAGTATTTTGTCCAACTGCCCCAAAATTTATAAAAAATTACAACTCAGACTTGCTATTCCTACGTAACCACCACTTATCCGTACCATATCGGAATTTTCTGTTATATTTGTATTAGGTATGTGCCTACTTGTTTCTGTTTTGGTAGAATATACTTTATAAAAAAATTTTAAATAGACATGATGCCTGAAAACAAATTTTCAAAGGTCCTTAAAAACATTAATTAGGTCCTTAAAAGTCATTGATTTTCATTTTGTGATTTGAGTGGGAACCCAGCCTAGTTAAAATAATTATTTTTCATATATTTTTGTTGCAAAGTAATATTTTTCCGTATAACTGTCACAAAGTAATATATGAAATAAAAACAAAACTATTAGATTCATCTTAATTTTATAAGTTTAGTATAAAATTATGTGGGTAGGTTATCAATATTACTATAAAAGCTGTGATTTGTCTGAAGCTATATCTTTACGTGGAAGCATCCATCCTACAGCGTACACTCAAGTTAGATTGTCCTGAGGTATAGTTTCCTACAGAAAATATGCATTGGTCCGCATGTGTGGTAAAAGTATTACCTTTTTAATACAATTATTTTGAGGGCTTTAGAGCTGCTTTGACTGAACATTTTTTGTCTGCAAAATAAAGAAGAATTTGAGAAAACTGAATATTTCTTATGCATATAAATGAATTTGATGCAGTACAGAAAAGTTCAGTTTTGTTTGCCATCTCCTCATTTAAAATAAAACATTCCTTATGCAAATTATGGCAATGTATTTCTTATCTGAAATGTAAAAGCACCATAGATATAAAAAAATTATTTTTCCAATCTCTACTAAGAGACCAGAACAAAATAATCAATACTGTAATTGGAATCAAATACTGCAGTGATTTTTTTATCAATAAATAATTCATAAAAAAATGCATTAACCCTATTCCAAATCTACTTCAACTTAAAAGAATATTCAAATTAAATAACTACATTGTGCTATAAAATATAACTTAATTTATAGTTTACATAGTTGCAATAAAAGATATTTTAGAAACTTGTAGATTCACAAGTAAAATTAAATATGATATAATTAAATAAGGCAGTGCAATACTAAAATCAGCATATGTGTAGACACAAGCAATATAAAAAAAAAACTTTCACAACATAAAAACACATGCCTAATACTATAGAAAGTAATTGCACAAAATTTGAGTAATCTAATGTGGAAATTCACAGTCGTAAAATAGAAAATAAATAGTAATTATTTATGCACCTTCATAAAAAAAGACGACAAAATCTTTATGCTTTGTCAATATCGGTCAACATACCTCAAAATAAATATTTGAAAGGAAAGAAGGACATAATTTTCTTGTTTTTAACTGAAAATATTCTGTTTTAAAAAAAGATGACAATGACTTTTATCACTAATCTCATATTTTGAATTGATAATATAAATAGATTACCGACATTTTGAATAGGGTTCTTAATTTACGATATCTAAATGCTTTTCTCTTCTTAAAAATACTAGGCATTACAATATGAAAATATCCACGATTTTAAAAATTGTTTATTGCTTGAAAGAATGAACTTGCTGAGGAATGAATCCAATAAATTTTGTTTTTTGTAAAGGGAAAACTCTTAAGTGTTTAATGGTATCGATGTTTTATTGCTTTATAAGCTTTTTCTTTGCATATCACAGAGAAAACTATTTCCACTCATTCAATAATGTTTTGTTGTTTACAAGTTCTTAACCTGGGTACATAGAAACAAGTTTTCCCCTTGTAAGATTTTGAATCATACCACCAATGCCATGCCAACTATGTTGAACAAGTTTCTATCAATGTTTATTATTTTTTTCAAACTTGATTCTTACATACATTGGAAAACTGTTCAAACTTTCTAAGGAGGAACAAGTTTTGCACTAGTAAAATTCTGAATAATTGCTGGTGATGTTTTATACCTTCTTTTAGAAAAACAAGTTTTTTATTGATACTAATCATTTTAATGATGTTTTCCTTTCATGATAGTTACTATCTCACTTGGGAGGAGCCAGTTTTCCACTTGTAAGATTGTGAATCATTCCTGTGATGTATTCATGTTTGGCAAGTTCATCTTGCAGGTGCTTTATCTGACTGTCCTTATCGCTCACTGATTCATCATACTCTTTTCGTAGAACTTCCAACTCTTCAGTGACAGTTTGGATTTGTGAATCCTTTTCTTCAATCGAGCCTTCATATTTTTTACACAAAAGCTCTAAGATCTTCTTATCTTGCTGCAGCTTTTTCCTCTGTCCTTCAGTTTGCTCCAAGGTCACCTTCAATTTTGCCAATGATGCCTCTCTCTCTTGGAGACTGTCAGTTCTTTCACTCAAGTCCTCATTCAGCTTTTTCAGAGATTCGGCAAGATCTTCTATCTTTGCATCCCTCAACTTCAGCTGCTCAGTAAGCTGTTCCTTCTCGCTCGTCAAATCCGATACCTGCCGCACAAATTCGTCAGTTTTCTTTGCCATTTCATTCCTTAAACTCTCATTCTTTTCTTCCGAAACAGCAGTTGCTTGTTGAGCAGCATCAATCTGCTTTTGGAGCAGTAACTGTCTCTGCTCTGAATTCATCTTTATCTTCTCGGCAGACTTTTTAGTTTCTTCAAGCATCTTCACAATTTCTTCCCTCGATTCAGCAAGGTCTTCAAAGGCCTTGTTCCTCAACCTCAACTCTTCTTCCACTTGCTGCAACTGAGCAGCGAGCATCTTCTTTTCTTGATCCTTTACGGCCAACTGCTCTAAGATCCTTGCCTTCTCCTCCTCGACATTCTTCTTTTGCTCAGATAGCCTGTTCATTTGGGTATTTGTCAACTCCTTCTGCTCATTGAGGTTCTGTTCAATTTCTTTGATCTTCTGCCGAGCCTCCACTAAGTTGGCCTCAACTTTTCTCTGCTTCTGTTCAGCAAAAACAAGTTGGGACGCAGACTGCTCACACCGACATTCATAATCTTTCATCATACTTCTCAACCTCAAAGCTTCTGCATCAGCATCTGCGTGACGGCACTTATACTGCGTAATCAAGCGGTCAGCCTCTTGAAGTGCCGCTGTCTTAGCATCTACATAACTTTGAAGTTCCTGCTCTTTCAAAGTGAGCATTGCAATTTTGTGCTCATAAAGGTCCATGATTTCCGAAGACTTTAAGTCTTTGATCTGAAGTCCATTTTCAATCTTACTTAGCAAAAGATCAACAGATTTTTCACTGGACTTGCTTAAGCTCAGGTGAGGTTTCTTTGGGGCAGATGGCATCATGTCACTTGTGAAAGATTGTGAGTTGAGATCTGAAGATTGGCTAATGCTTTTGTGAAGGCCAGCATTTCTAGTAAATAAACTCTCACTTAAGAGGGTTAAAGAGTATCTCCCTTTACTTTGAGATATTAGTGTGACACCTCTACTAATAAGTTCACTATTGTTCGAGGTTAAAGCATAAGAGAGACATTGCATAGCAGAACTATTTTCTAAAACTCTTTCAAGAATTTGATCTAATCCAGCTACATCTAAGCAAGCTAAAATCTCCACTATCATTAAGAAAAGATCAACACTTTGTTCATAACACAAGGTACCATCAATGCTGCACTTATCTAGAACAAACTTAGCAATTTCTTCGCAAATTGGAATACTAATATGCTGAGAAATAAAGCCTTTTAGATTATTACTTTTGCTACAGAGAACTAAAATTTCAAACACAGCAAGTTCAGCTTTTAAGCATTCCTCCCATGTGCTATCATCAGCTGCTACAGGGACTAGCATACTTTCGAAAATGCTTTGTAAAATTATTTTCACACTGTCTTCAATGTTACAAAAATTTTCATTTTGGTACAAACTTAAGACATTCCACACAAGCTTTAAAGATATTCCTTGTAACTGAACACCAACATCACCATTCACAGTACACCATTTTACTAACATAGGATGGATTTTTAAGTTTTGTGAATTTTGAGAAGGTACACATAAAACACTGCACAGTTTTTCCAATGTCTCAGGTATCCCAGCAACTGCAAGGAAAAACCTCAAGTACAACACTGATCGTTTTATTGGTGCTTCCCCTAACGACTTTGAAATCTTCTTCAGACATCTCATCAAGTTTGAAGACTTTACAAAACCCTGCTGATATTTTTTGACTGCAACTAAATCCACAAACAGATCTATAGCAGTTGCGGCACAACTATCATCATCACAAAACAACAACTTTGCAATGAGATCAAAAGTCATGATCAAATGCTCATCAGTCCACAACTTGGATCCAAAGGTATTAAAAGGAGCAATGCTCGATAGTATAGACAGAGAATAAAGTACAATACTGGGGACTGAAAAGTTGAGAAGACTGATAAGCTTCTTTACGATCTGTTTCAGATTTGGCAAGGAACATATGAAGCTTTGAATTTTGGGGTTGTTCCTGCATATATTTGACAAGATATGAAAATAAACTTTAACCCCCTGGGATGTTTCAGTGTCAATTAATTTAAGAAGTGCTATGATTAGGTTCTCAAAATGATGCTCGATGTAATCGATTTTTATGTTGTAGGTTATCTCTTCGAGGATTTGCAAACATTGTACCACAAGAGGATCTCTCATGTTCATACCATAGTTTTGAAGGAATGTCGAGAGAGCAGAGTGGATGTGAAATGTACACTGGAGATTTTTGAAGATGACTGAATTCTTGAGGAGATTTTGCAGCACCGAGAGAGCTCTGGACAGTAAAGCTTGTTTCGCACTGCCATCCAGGAGAACATTGATGACATGAGTGATGCATTTGGAAGATAGCAGAGTCCGATTCTGGAAATAACTTAGGTTGCCTTCTTCTGATGTCAAACAAACTAAGATCTCTAAATGCCTTTGTAATTGCTTGAAGTTATTTTCAGTCTGATTGACGGCATATTGATTTGCCGAGGTAACAAAAGCTGTGACAATATTATTAGCATCCATGTTGAATTATAGTTGGAAGTTTTAAAAGCGGGGTTCGTTAGTAGCAGTCAGACAAAAGCATCAGATTCGTTGATATTACTGCTTTAAATATGTAATATTCAAAAATCACCTACTCGCCTTAAGATCAACTTTGTATTTGATCGATGTAGTTTGTCGGAATGTAACATTTAAACAGAATAAAATTTATAAATACATTTGAATACAATTTGAAATCTCGCGGGTAATGATATTTGAAAAAAAAATAATAAACATTTGTTTCAACGGTTTCCTTCAATAACAGTCAGTTAATTGAAGAGCATATTTATTTTAAGACGTTTGTTTTGAACTAAATATATGCTTGCTGACATTTTAAAATTAATATCCTGAACGAATAAATACCTTTTTGATCAAATAGGGAGTTTTCAATATAAAAAATGCTTTATTTTTTTTCGTCATATTTTTTGTGACCGTCCCGATCTGAAAGCGTAAACAACAAAAATGAAACTAAAACTTATTTTATAATTGAATGTGCTGCATTCAAATTTACAATTTCCACCAAAATGACATGATTCTATGAATTGGTTAATGTTGCTACAAAAAAAGAGTACGTGTGTCGTTGAATGTCAATGGAAAACACGCAATTTCCTCCACGCTGGCATAAATGATGAAATTCGTCTGGCAAGTTTCATCAACCAATGAAACAACGCCACGACTCTACATTTTCTTTCATTTCTGAGTTTGTTGTGGCCCGAGAAGGTTGTGAGGCGTGCCTTTTCTGCATTGAAAAGTTTAACTCTTACTTTATGAAGTAAACAAAACATGCCACAGTTAAAGAAGTTATCCGTTTATCCTGGCAGCATTTTGCCAAAAATTGATGCGCTTTCAAACAGCGATCAGACAATGTTTTCGTCTTCGTATTTAGCTATGCTAATGGAGCACGAAAATTCACAAGTGCTGACCAGCGAACCCGATAGCGATGGTGCAGATTCCGGTCAAACTCGACCAAGAAAAAGACAACGCCTTGACCATTTATCGCAAGAAGAAAAAATAATGCGAAGGTAAGATTATTTCATTTAATTAGTAAAATTAAAGGGAAACTGTAATGCTTGAACTTCGGTTCCCGTCTCAACATATGGAAAGCTGTCAATCGGACACGTCCATTTCTTGTGCCCTTTATCTGCTCAGCTTTCTATTTTCTCAACATCTGAAAATTATTTTGACTCTTGTAATCAAATCTTTCATCTTGAAAAAAAATAAAAACTTAATAGTTTGGTCAACTTCAATAATAACAACTAGGCATCCTATTTAAATTTACGAAATGTAGTTATTGGTGTTAAATATTGAAAAATAGTTGTATTGTTTATTCATCAATTTTAAAGATATTTCTAGATTTCTTTTATATCTGTAATTAAATTGAAACTTGTATTTTTACATTACCTGTTAAATTTCTTAATGCCAAGTTGATTACCCTGGTAATTTATGATTAATTTTATGAATGGATTATGTTCAATTGTATTAAACTGTGTTTAGTAATAATATGTTGGTTATTATCATGAAACTAAACCAGCATAAGCTCGTTTCGTATGAAAGTTGAAAGTATTGGCAAACGTGTATGTCAGCTCATGATTGCAGTGTAAACAATCTGAGTGTCAATGACTTGGTAGGCGTTTTTCCCCAAACCGGAAATGTACACAAAACAGGTTTTGATTTTTGTTGTTGCTCATTAAAATTGGATTTTGAACATAGTTAAACTCATTCCTTAAAGAGTATAGGTAAATTATATTCCTAATTTGTAATCAAATAAGTATTTTCTTTTATCAAACTTTTCAAAATTTGTATTTTGTTTAGAACAATAACATAACACTGTTCATTTTACTTTGTCATATTTTGACTTATATTTATTTTTATATTAATTTAAAGTTTGCGAATATATGTACTGTACCTTTTATTTTATTAATTTAAAGTTTGCGAATATATGTACTGTACCTTTTATTTTATTAATTTAAAGTTTGCGAATATATGTACTGTACCTTTTATTTTATTAATTTAAAGTTTGCGAATATATGTACTGTACCTTTTATTTTATTAATTTAAAGTTTGCGAATATATGTACTGTACCTTTTATTTTATTAATTTAAAGTTTGCGTATATATGTACTGTACCAAATAGTTTGCTCTGCTGTAGTATTTAATTTTGCATATCGTACACATTGTAGGAAATTGAAAAACAGAGTTGCAGCACAGACAGCTAGAGACAGAAAAAAAGCAAAAATGACGGAACTTGAAGAACAGAACTCTGACCTAATAATAAATGTAAGTTTCAAAGTCCTAAATATTGAACATCTGTATTTTTTTTTTTCTTTCTAATTTAGTAACCTTCTACTAAGTATAACTTATATTTTTGTGATTTTAAAGGAGTTTTAATATGATTTGATGCTTAAAAAAAAATTAATGATGTGCATTGTGATGCGTAGTTAGTGTTTAATGTTTAAATACTGTTTTAAAATACATTCAAATTTTGATGCTGTATAAGTGAGTTTCATTTCAGTTTAAAGAGCTGTTACTGTATAAATTCATAATTATTTTTTAGCAAAAAGTGCTTCTTGAAAAAATTGTAGAACAACAAACAGTGATAGCGCAACAGGCAGAAAGAATAGATGCATTAGAGAAGAGACTTACATTGTTAGAAGATGGCCCTGATGAGATGTCTAACACAGAAAATGTTAATCAAGTGAAGGTATGCAATTTTGTTTTCTGTGAAATTGGTAGAAATAAACTATGTGTGAAAATTTAAAAAGTTATGCATCTGTCAATAATGAGAAGAAAAAAACATTTCGATGATATGCTTGAATTTTTTTAAAAATCATATTTGAAGTTATAGTTACTTGTAAACTTATATTATACTGTATCATTTAAAAAAAAGTTATTTAAATTATAAAAAAATAATTGAATAATTAACTACTAACTCATTTAAGTTATTTGTTGCATTTACAAAGATCTGAAAATTATATAGATTTTTTACAGGAAAGAATATTGTATATTTTTTTAAATGTTATATATCTACTCAAATTGAGTAGTTTTCTTGAAACGGTCTAATCTTGCAGTATTTTATTACTTTCCTGTGAAACGAAAAATATATGCCTTGCAACAGTAGTAAATTAAAGTATTTACTTGTGCTGTTGTATCCCTTCATTATAATAGGAAATGAAGCAACATCCTAATATTTTATTTCAATATTTTTCTAGATTATATTATTTTATATCTTAATTAAGGAAGATGTTTTACTAGTATTTCTGTTTCGTTAGTGTTGCTGAATTTTTTAATTTTTTTTTTTGCCTTAGGTTAAGAGTGAACGCCTTTGCAGTGCAGATGAAGAAACCAGAGTGTCGGTTGAAAGTGGATTCCTTGAGCAAGCCTCGCTCATTCGGTAATTTAAATTTTTTTTATTTAACTTTGATTGCCTTAATTTTATCTTGACCTACTGCTTCTGTCTACTAATTTATGCTAAATTAAGCTGCTTAAATTTTTCAATTAATGTTAGATTTGTTTTAACGTATAATAAGTTAAGTGTTATATTACAGATCACATTGAAAGGTATGTTGAGAAAAAATTTCCTTCCTTTAAATGACAGTTCCCTGAATTCCATGTTACCGAAAATAGCGCTTTGCAAAATTATATTTCTATTAAAGTGTCCTTTTAATAATTCAACTTCTTAAAAATATTTCGTTTACCTAATCCTTTCTTATTCCTTTTCATTTTACAGTACCTATAAAACTAATACTCGAAAGACTTAACTGCTTATACTATTGAATTGCATCTTTTCACGTGAAGATTTCCTCTTTGAAATACTTGGGACAAAAAATTTGGTGTTAATTTTAGATTTTTCTTAAAAATTCTTGGAAAAACTAATTTGAGCCGTCATAACACAAGACTCTTTCCACATTCTTAAACAAAGACCCATAATATTACTTTCAAATCTACCAGCATATATGATAATGAGATTTTTTGTAAGAGATGCAAGGCGGAGAAAGTTAATCCTTCAAAAGGAAAAAAACATTTTCCTAGAAATGGTAGTATCATTCTTGCTTCAAATTGATCATCTCTTCTATTTTTTAATTCGCATAAGTGTGGGCACCTATAGGTACCCTTTAGCGTTTAATGCATGATTTTTAATTCATATTTCAATAGAAAATTTCTAGAAATTAAGATTTGAACCAAAATTTCAGAGGCCCACTGTAAATGATCTGCAACTTCCTATGATTAATCCTTTCACGGCCCATATTCATATGCCAGGGCTGCTTTCTAGTGCATTCTCTTAACGACGCTTATGGGTATACAAGCATATTTATCCTGTTTTAGTTCCAGTTAGGATAAAATTTTGTTTTTAAATGTGAATCTACCTATATATTGCAGAGTGACCATGGAACCTGGAAATCAGGGAAATGTCAGGGAATTTTTCTATTCAAGTATATGTCATACAATTTGTAAAATTTATCGAAAATCGGAGAAATTGTCCATTATTCACAGTGGCCACAGAACACTGGAAATCAAGGAAATGTCGGGGAGCTTTTTTATTCAAGGATATACAATTTGTTAAATTTCTCGAAAATCAGGAAAATTGTCCATTATTCACAGTGGCCACAAAACCCTGGAAATCGGGGAAATGTCGGGGAGCTTTTCTATTCAAGGATATGTCATACAATTTGTTAAATTTCTCGAAAATTAGGAAAATTGTCCATTATTCACAGTGGCCACAGAACTCTGGAAATCAGGGAAATGTCAGGGAGCTTTGTAATTCTAGAAATGTCGGGGAACTTTTTAAAATTTAACAGAAATCGGGGAAATTTTTAGGCATGTTTTCCCATTTATCTGTATTTTGGCTCCATTTACCACGAGATTTGTGGTGGTAATCGTTCAAAGTTTAATGTTGCTGAATAATTTAAATCTTTCATTACCACCAAAACTATTTTTATAAAATTGGTGTGTTATCTCTTTACAGGGATGCCAGTTTTCCTCCTTTTTGATTTTTTATACAACATTTTCCTCCTCTTTGTCCCTGTCTTGAGGATCCACATTTTTCTGATCTGAACCAGTTTTTTCTGCAAAAAGTATACTTTTCCTCATATCTAAACAAAAGATTTTCCCTCTTGGTTCCCCTTTCCTCCCAGATTAGTTCACTAACTCCTAATATTTGAAATGTAATTATTATATTGTATGAGAAATTTCATTGTATCTTTAAAATTATTGAATTATCCTTTCTTCATACTCTTTTGTTGAATTGTTGTGTATTCCCTCCGCGAGGTTTTTCAACGAATTTTTGAATTTCCTCCTTTTTGTTCTCTGATCACTCTCATCCCTGTCTTTAGCATTGATGTTCTATTTAATCAGGGTGTCTAAACATCTGGAAAACCTTGAAAAAAATTGGGAGAATTTGAAAATAAATGTGCTGTGAAATTGGGGAATTTTGTAGAAATCTGTTAGGGAAATCAGGGAACTTTTTTTCCTGAATTTTAAACTTTTTTTTTTTTTGTTCTTAATGCTGTATTCTCTCATTGCAGTGAACCTCAGCTGAAGGGACAGGATCCACGGACGCTTACACTTTGGATGATGCAATTCGTCTTCTTGCCTGCAATAGCGAGGTAAATATTTCCTCAATTCCATGGATGTATTTTATGCTACTAAAACTTAACCTATTAAATGTTAAATAGAAATACCAAAGACAAACAACGAAATCATATTTTGCATCAATAACCTTAATCCTTTTAAGTGTAATTTTTCCCTTTAAATATCACTTTAGAAAATGCACTTTGGTTGTATGTGTGTTACTGTTACAAAATATGCACATTTTATTTAAATTGCTTTAATTTCAAGAGTTTGAAATATTTTAAGATTGAATTATTTAAAATGTATATCACTATTCATTGCAGAGTAAATTTCACTGTACATAATTTAATATCCAATTATTTCCCAACATATGTTTTTAAGAATACAATTTTATTTATTTTAGTATAACAAAGTGGCCACAGAACCTGGGAAATGTCATTGAGCTTTTTGATTCTGGAAAAAATGGATAAATATCAGGGAACTTTTTAAAATTTCACAAAAATCGGGGAAATTTTCAGGCATGTTTTCATGTTCTTCCGTATTTTTGCGCTACTTACCCGAAGATTTGTGGTAGTAATCGTTAGAAGTTTAATGTTAACAGAATCATTTAAACTTTTCATTACCACCAAAACTATTTTTAAAAATAGGCATGTTATCTCTTTAGCATACATGTTCTATTTATCAGTGTGTCTACAGATCTGGAAAAATTGGGGAAATTTGAAAAAAAAGCTTATCTATAAATCAGGGAATTTTTTAGAAATCTGTCAGGGAACTTTCTTTCCTGAGTTTTGTGACCACCCTGTATAAATTAGTTGCAATTTATTCACTCTTTTTTTCAAACATCAGTACATATCTCTTAATTAACATTAACTCTTAATAAATACATTCAAACTCGGTCTCAAATAATTTGAGAGCGTATTTGCAATTGGTGTTTATAAGTATGGAGCAAGCTACTTACAAATGAATTCTTTTTGGAAGTGCTGGTTAAATGCTTAGTATAAAATGTCCCTTGTAAAAATTGTCTTTTGTAAAAAACCAATTCTCTTTTCTTAGGATTCTAACTTTCTGGATTTACTACAACAGTGCGGCAATGATATTATGCAATATGACCTCAATAGTGCATTGTGCGACGATGAAAGTGGAGAAACCACAAAGGTATTCTACTTTTAATTCTAGATTAAAAGAAATGTATTTATATAGCGACTCCAACTTTTCTACAGATTTAGCATAGTTTTTATGGAAAGACCTTTACAAAATATCTTTCTCAGTGTTTTGACAATACACTTGATATTCACCAATATTTGTACTTTTGTTGGGATTTACTTTGTTTTCACTGAGTATTATGCTGATAAAATAGTCCCTATTGTGTCTTGTATTCATTCATGTAATAATGCACGAGTTTTGACTATGGTTAAATCATCAAAATCCATAGAAATGTAATAAAAATCCATAGAAAAGTTGGTATCTGTTTATGTTTTTAAAAAAACTTGGAGCTGTTTTTTGCGTTTATACATCTAAGTTTATGAAATCAGTAAAGATTTGCAAACAACAGCTAACAAAGAATTCAAAATGGAACCTACATACATTCCAACTTCCCCAAACAATAACTGATGGAATGTTTACTTTTCCCCTGCATTTTTCTCTGATGTCATAGCCTTTGTCGATATTATTTAAGTTGGTGTGTGATAGCTATTTTGTTGAAGATTATGATTATGAAATGGTCGCTATTCCAGTGATTACGGCGGGCGTTATTGCTAAGAATTGTGTTGTGTTGATCATTTTCGTCGGGTGTCATGCCGATAAAATAGTCACTAGCTCTATTGCAGAGATGTGCACCTGTCAGGCATGTTACAGTTTAGCTTTCTTTCAGCAAAAGATTTTATTAGTGTATGTTTAATCGATGTATTGAATAGGTTGGTCTCTGAAATGAACGATGTGTAACTTCTGTGCATAATTAACAAATCATTAAATGAAGCCTTTGTTTTCTTCACTACGATTTACCTTTTATTACCAACTTAGTGAGAAAAAAAATTCCCAACTTTCACCAACGAGTCTGCTTAAATCGTGTTTTTCGAGCACTGGTGTTTTTCACAGATGTTATATGTTCAAATCAATATTTCCCCAGAACCATAAACAAAGGGCTATTAAAAATTTTGGAGCATTTAAATTTATTTAGTTTTAAACATTTTCCCTTCACAGAACTTTATTATTTTTAAATTCCGTTTTAAAATTTAACATTTAGCGTAAGGGATAACATAAAAAAAAATCAATATTTTATCTTAGCTCTTTTTCTATATATATATATATATTTTTTTAATTCACCCATCAAAATTCTGGGAAGGCAATATTTTCTTTACATAATTATGTATTACAGAATCTTTACTTTGAAAAAAAAAATTATTTTTTCTTATATCGAAATACGGAAACATCATTATTTTGGATTTTCTTGGGGTTTCCAATTTTTAAAAAAAATAAATAAGCACAATATTTAAAAAACATTATCTTAAAGACATACAAACATTATCTCATACATGAGATAAATTTTGGACTTAAAAGTATTTATTTTGTTATTATTTTTGGTACCAGACCCCTTCAAATATGTTTATTGTATTGATTCTCATGGACTCCAGCAGAGTAACTAATTTGCACTATTTCCAATTACAGCTGCCTGAACCAGAATCCAAAATGGTGGGGACCACAACAAAAGTCATGGAATCCCTCAAAGAAAAAGAGCTAGTTATCCACTTAGACCACATCTATTCCAAGCCAGAAAGCGACAAGACCACCGCACCTAAAAGTCCAGTCCTGGCGACCTTACCAGACACCGATTTATCCACAGAGGAGACACTTATTCTACCCGGTGTTAACCCAGAAGTCTTCATCGATACCATAGAAGTTCCGACCATCCACATTTCACAACCCAGTGACTCTAGCGTCGAAGTGATGCACTTCGACTGCGATGCTTTTTCTTCGGATATCCAAATGCTGAGCCCAAGCGGACTCCAGCACTGTTCCAGTCCAGCATCCAGCGATGCTGGATACGATTCGTCATTTTCTGTTGGCTCGCCTAATAACGTCTGGGACGAGACGCTGACCGAACTTTTCCCCTCTCTGGTTTAGAGTTGCATTTCTTCTACAAAGTTTTAAATTATTTATCTATATATATTGAGAGATTCTATTGTACATAGCCTGGTGCCTTTGTGAATAAAGTTGATGTGTTGTAAGGTCAAATAGTCTTTCTGTTTCTTGACTACTGAACTTGTCTAAGTATTTTTACTTAGTGTGGTTTAATTGGAGGAATGATTTAATTTTTATAAAATGTTATTGTATCAAGAAAATTTCATGGTTTTAAGGGGTGAATGTTATAAATTTTTCCACTGAGGCAATGATGGCACAGTTTTTAAGATAAAAACTACTATTTATTCACTTCAGAAAACTCACAAAATTTATCCAAAGACAACAGTTTAATCACCCTCAAGCTTCAACACAAGCTTCAGTAAGAACAACTTCGAATACAGCAATTATACAAGTTCACTCTAGTAGATAAACAAAGCGATCAGCTCACATCGAAGTCCAAAGTCAATCTGAAAACTTTCCCGATTTCCAGCCAATTCGTCGGAACAGAAAAATCTCGAAATTTCTCGATTGCTTTAGGTGTTGCCACCTTTTTCTAACCTGTATAATCGCTGTTAATAAATAAAATAAGATAAAAATAAATTACAATCGATTTTTAAAATAATACGTCACTATTTACACTATATACAGACAATTTGTGTAATAGTATTTTCACATTAGCCGCAAAACCTGGATGTCGGGGTGCTTTCTGTTTCAAGGAAATCTGGGAGAATTTTTTTTGAATTTCGCGAAATTTTTTATTGTTTTAAATTTACGTTTCCTCGTTCATTTGTATTTCGGTGCCATTTTCCGTAATAATTGTGATGGTAATCGCAAGTTTAATGTTGCGGAATATTTTAAACTTTTCGTTACCGCCATAACTATTTAAGAATTGTAGGTGTATTATGACTTTAAATACTTTTTTTTAATTTGATCAGGGTGTCTCCACATCTGAAAAAATTAAGGAAGTTTGAAAAAAAAATTTGGCAGTTAAGTCGGGAATTTAGTTTTTCTGAATTTTGTGGCCATCCTGTATTTTGTTTAAAAACAACCAATTGTAGCATTGTTCATGATAATCCAATAACTGTTACTCTGATATTACTTTACTTCTTGCATACAGAGAAATCTTTTAAGGGGAGTTGGTACCCTCTATACTGGTAATGTTAATTTGGCCTGTTTCATTAACATTTTTCTTGGAAAGTGTTTGACATAGAATCACAATTTTTGTTTTCATTGCATTTAGCAGACACTTGCTATTCTACAGAAGTTAGCATTTGATTGTGATTCATTGACTTTTTTTTTTTTAAATAAATTTCTGTGAGAGTCAATCAAATTTGTTTAAAATTGCCAGTTTTTTTTGCCAAAGAAAGCCAAAACAAAAAATAGTTTTTAAATCGCTAAGTCTCACTTCAGTATATTCAGATACTTAAAAGGAATATGTGGTAAAATGTTCAAGAAGATAGTTAGAGCAGTTTCTGAGAAAAAGGTACATGAATAATGAAAAATATAGTTTTGAGAAAAACGCGTTTTAAAGAAAACTTAAAGTACACTAAATAGTTAACGATTTTGTCTTCGATAAATTATTAAAAATACTTCTAGTTGAGGTATTACTACAAATGAGGTATCTTTTTCAATTCAAATTTTGATAATAAACTCAAAATCCATTATTTATGAATTTTTGGCTACCAACTCCCCTAAATGCTGTGACATTTATTTGCTTCAGATAAATTAAGAAATTCTAATGATTTAACCCTGCTAAAAGTTTGGAATCATCCAAATTAAATTTTTACAAAATTTCTGTTTTCAACTGCAGTAATATTAGATTTCTTTCACGCTCAACCATGTAAAAATTCCTTATACTTTAATTAGATTTTGAATTGTATCACAATAACCTATGAACCAGTTTTCAATTTGGTGCTTCTGCTCATTTAAAGGAATTTTCATAAGAGAACATTTCTAATTCTAGTAGGTGAACTTTTAAAAACATGCTCACGATCCAGACCAGTCATGTTCACAGGGGAGTACTGGCCATAGGGTTGTCCAGTGCAATCACCAGGCCGGTCAGTGTCTTTACAAAATGGCCCGGCGCGGTCGAGAAGTTTTTTTTTTTTTTTTTTTTTTTTATTATTATTATTTTTTCTTCTTCCTATAATTAGTTTTCCTCAACATTTTTTTTTTTTTTTAAACCAATGCATTTAAAAACCAGTCAATCCCCCCACGGGAACTACTAACTATTATTGAACTATCGCTTTTGTTTCAAAGATATAGTTTGGGTATTAAAAAATTGCCTAAAATTTCACATTACTCTTAATTTTCAATATTAGTTTAATTTAAATTAATTTCATAGATTATGTTGAATTTGGAAAATAGATGCACAGTAAGATTTATATATTATCTCATTACGACTATTTTTTTTTATTTTTAAGCTTAATGTTAAATATATCAATGCGTATATAGAAACCAAGTTCACTCAAATTAGGCATAAATAGTAGAGACAGAGAAAATTTGATTTCATTAAATTAATTATTAAAACCATGAAATTATTAAGATTAATGAAAAAAACTTATTTAACCATTGAAATTGACTATTAAATTTAAATATTTCAATAAAAATGTATTAAATATTAAAACTATTTAATTGAAATGAATTATTTTAATAGTTCTATTAATGATTAAAATTTCCTTAAAGATTAAATTGAAAATTTGAATCGCCGTAAATCTGAAATCACCTGGCCGATTTTATGTTCCCCTCCATGTGCATGAAAGTTTTAGAAATTGACCAAAAAATTATTCGATTGAATTTAGTGGCAAACTTATTTCCTCCAAGCAAATACAATTTACATATATATTTGCCTTATTCTAACGAACCTATAAACTAGCAAGGTGTCCAGAGTGAAAAGATACTGAATTTCCCTGACAATTCTACTGCCTCTGTGATATTGGATATGTAAGCCAGTGAAAACTAAATTTCAAGAAATTTATCTCTTAAAAAATCTTTGAATGTTCTCGTACTATTTATAAAAAAAAAATCGAACAGTAGTGTACATACATTCTATACACATTAATAAAAAATCTAAAAAAAAAACAAAAAAAACTTCAAAATTGTATTAATTAAAATAGAAAGTGAAGAGACACATTTTTACACGACGATAAAACGAGCGGAATGAGTTAATTGGAAAAATGCTATTTCCTATTGTCGTGGGAAATATTCTTATTGTTTGATTTTCAAATAAAGATATAAAATTCCTTGATTTTTGAGAGAAGAAAAATCATAAATTCGCTAGTGTTTCCTATTGCTGGACTGGAACACTTAGAACAGTGTAATAAATGGAAATCAGAAAGTGTTTGGTGCTGCCATCTACAGAGATTAAGTTGAAGTTAAAGCGAAATGTGAACAACTACTGCTCTTATGTGATCAAAGATTACCATACGTTCTTCCAACTAGAAAAAATAGTGATCTTTTCTCTACAATTCTTCATTCACATAAAGTTAATATAATCAATAAAAGGGGGGGGGGGGCTCTACCATTTAGTATGTGACACTATCTTTAAAATCTGGAGGAGGAAAGGAGATCCTACCATTATTATTTGATAGTAGTATTTTCAAAAATCGAGTGAGGCGATAATTTAGTTTATAAAAGTTTCCTTAAAGTTATTTTTTTTGGGGGGAGGGTGGTGTCGGCCGTTTATTGTGCAATGGCAGCATTAAGGTCTGGGGTGGATGTGTACTTTTACTATATAAGAGTGTCTTCGAAAACTGGGGGGGGGGGGGTCTGTAATTAGTATGTAACAGTATCAGTGTGCCAGTAGGTTCCTACATTTTATCATGTAGCAATATAAATGTGGAGATAGGGGGCGCACCACTAGAGAACCCCTCGTGGCGACTCCTAGCGGCAGAGGGAGATATTCCTCATTCTGATGAGAGAGACAGATCACTGAACATTCTCGATGTGAATATACGTAAGAAAGGCGCTTGTGCCTAATGTAGTATGAGATAAGAGGCAGTAAGGATTCATTAAAGCTGGATTCTACACTCAGCAAGTGTCCCTTCTCTGATCGTCTACTCCCACATAAATTTAAGGTCTGATCCTTAAATCGTAGTACCCTCTCCACTCCATCGATATCTACTATCAGAATAGATTATCTCATTCAAAAGTATGTGATGGGATGGTGAGTGGGGGGGGGGGGGGCGGGTAAATGCAAAGGTTAATCTGTTGATACCTCTCTAGGTATCACAATTTAGGGGTGGATCTTAGCACAGCCCACCTCTTGGCATCTTTTGGAATTCTCGCCAAACGAGTGGCGATAACGTCGTCAATGTGGCAACCTAGACGGATTATGGAGGAGAACAGTCTAGAATCTTACTGAGCGCCCTGTTTGAACGTCCGACCACAACGGCGTTTCGGAACCAAAACTATTCGAAATGCGCAACGAAAATCTGAAACCTGATTGTTTAATTAATATGTATTCATTTTTTTCCGTCATTTATGCTTCTGGTCTCTTGGGAGAAGGTTTTTATGATTTTACGAGATTCTTTATTCGGCAAAGGATTATCAAACACATTTATAGTAAGTCTTAATTATTTTTTATAAAATATTATTATTTCTGGCCTTTAAGTATCGTTTGTTAATTGAAAAATAATAATAACAAATATTCAACTATTAGTCAACTTGGCGAGATTTGAAATAAGTCGCCAAGAGGTGGGCCCATCTAAGATTTTACCCAATTTAGTAAGAGGGGAAATCAGCCATCTTGGTGCTTTGCTTTCTATTAAAAACATAATAAAAATTAAAGAATTACTACTAATACCCAAGCAACACACTCATGTTGTTTCTATGTGGTTTTTTGGTGGATACGTTGAAAGTGAGAAAGGCACATTGTAACCACATTGTATCAATGTGCAATTCCAATGCATTTTTAAGGAAGCTGATATTTTATAACAGATATTAGAAGAAATCAATTTATTTCGTATAATTTTTAGGGGTTTTAATTATGTAGTACGAATAAAGTCAGAATTTCGTTTTCTTTACTTTTCTAATGTGATATCACAATGTTGTTTCAATGTGATATTTCAACCAGACATGAAACAAGTGTCTTCTTTGGTTTTTGGAAAGCCCCAATCCTGTCCAAGAATCATATTAATTGAAAACTTTGGTAAAAGCAATTTATAAAAGCAAAAAATAAAAATCCGTTTACTCAATGTGGTTTTTTAATATGGCTTCAATGTGATAATTCAACATTACACCACTGATCCACGATTTGTATCATCCTACGCATGCGCAATACGCTTTTACCTTCAGTGATGACGTAGTTGGCATCACTTTTGAAGTTGATTTGAAACTTGACGATGTCTGTTGACGATTGGATTTATGCCTTTTCTGGTAAGTTTTCTTCATTACATTATTAAATTATACTCTATTATTTGCCGGTTTTCTAAATTAGATGTATTTCTATTTATAAATGAAATTAGATAATGATGTTGTTATCAGTGAGGTTTGTTGATTTTTGGGACACACGTGTGACATAAATAAAAAAACCTATTGTATATTTCACGTATTTTTATGAACTATAAAACTGAATGGGCTATCTTGTAGAAGTATGTTTTTCTAAAACGATTGATCACTGAGAATTAAACATGCTGTATAAATATTATTTTATATTCTTGAAAGAATTTTTGCGGTAATTAAATGAACTAGGGTGAACCTACCAGTAATTGACCAGTTAGTGCAAGTTTCTACACATTTAATTTTTTTTTCTTGAAAAATTATTAAAGGAATATTATGAAAACGTCCCAAATTATCAATTGATTATTGAAGCTTAATAATAAATTAACATGGTGTTCCAGTCCTTTTTACAATTTAAAATATCATCAAAATTTCTTACCAAAAGCAATTTGGCCAGTAATTGACCAAGTAGACATTAGTAATTGACCACAGCCATGCTAGTAATTGACCACTTCTTTTTCAGAATAAAATCAAAAGTTAATTGTTAAATTCTGTTATAAAATGCTCTAATATTCATAAATTAACTATTAAATAAATTAAAAAAAGGAAGTAAAAATAAATATAATCAATTTTAATTAATGAAAATACAGGAACATCAGTGTAAAATATAGTATGATGGTTTTATAAACTTAGGTTATCAAAGTTAGTAGACTGGTAGGTAATTATGCATATCTTACTCAAAAAATTAAAACCAGAAAATCAAAACTATATAGAAAAGACAATCTAATCCTATACTTTTAATTCTGAATAAATTTAGATGAAAAGAATCAAATTTAGAGGATATTTCTTGAACAGTTTTAAAAAGCATCCGTTTATCTAATGGAAATCCTTTTCTTGCATTGACACTTATCCAATTACATAGAAGAGTTTCTTCTGAGGGTGTAAGATTTGTTGGGGGGCCCATTTTTCTAAATTCTGGTGTTTTCCCTCTTAAGCTTATTAATCAACGTAGAATGTGGAATGTTGTATTTTCTGGTAGTTTCTCTTATTTTCCAATTTTTTTCTTTTACTTGAAAAAGTGTAAATTTCAAGTTCTCTTTGGTGTACTTGAAAAAGGATTTCTTCCCTTCCATGAGTGTTTAATTTTAATAATTTCAGAATTCTTATAGCCTAGGTATATGCTTAAACCTAGAAAAAAATCTTCCTTAATGATTTATTTAACTCAATTTCTTAGCAATATTTAAGTTAGTTTTCTACTTTAATTTTTTCCTGTTCATATTAAAAAATATTACTAAACTTCTTATTCAATTAAGGTGTGAAAAGTAATTTTGATATTTACAAGGGTGTTAGTGATCTGGAAATTTTCCGGCTTAAATTTGACCAATGCTTTCTTTCAACATACCATTTAATCCGATTTTAAGAATTTTTCGGGAAATAAAACAATTTATAAAATTCTAACAGACAACATTTTATGTACCAAAGTGTTAGTTTAAATAAACATTGTTATTAACCTACATAATATTTGTGCAGGGTATAGTGGAAGTACACTTAAAATTGACTTTTGACCATTTCTTGACTTCTTAAAAAAAATTATGTTAAGAAATTAAGCCTAGTATATTTAAAAAGGGTCTAATTTACACATAATAAGAACATCCACCTTAGAGTTTAAAAATGACTTACTTTTACATTCTAAAGTTGAAAAACCAATACTTTACACCCTTACCGACACCAATTAACCACATTGGTCAATTACTGAAAAAATCAATTTTTCTGGACAAATAGTAAGTGAAGATTGCAATAAAAGCATAAACTTTTGTTATCACTTTGTTTTTTCCCAGAAAATATGCAAGCAAGTAAAAATTTAGTAGTTGACCATTTTGGTCATTTACTAAAAATATAACACTTTGCCTGATCAGTAATTGACCATCTGTTATTTATAATTTGTTAATTAGTTTAAAGAAAAATTACTTGTATATTAATATAAAGCAAACATAAATGATCTACATACATTATTTGTATTCAACCATTTAGGAATTATTCATGTTGATGCTAAAAAATCACAGATAAGCTAAACCACCCTTCACTAATAGTGTCAGTTACTCATATGAGGCCCTGTGATATACCTTTGTGTTTGTTAATTTTTATCATCCAATTGGAAGCTTGGATACCTCTATAACTTTTGGCAGTAGCTTTCATTAGTTATTGGATATATTTTAACCAATAAAAATTAGAATACCACCACAACAATCCTTGTTTATTTCCTTTTTATGTCATTTTGGTCAACTACTAGCATGTGGTCAATTACTGGAGAATCACCCTAATTCAGTTAAAAAAAACCTCCACCGTAATATTATAAATTGTCAACAGGGCCGGGAATTTATTTCAGGTGGAATACAGATGTAGTATAGAATATTTCTTAATGTTATATAATATAATTGAAAGTTATGTGATTTTCCACACCCGTAGTCTCTTTAACATGTTTAATTCGATCACACATCTGGAAAAGTTCAGGAAATTTGAAGAAAACTTGCTGTAAAATCAGAGAATTTTTAAAAATCTATCAGGGTATTATCAGAAAACTTTATTTCCTGAATTTTGTGGCCACTCTGTGTAATGTGTTGTTTTAATTAATGTAAAATTAAGTGTTTATTTAAAAACATAGCTGCAAAATGAACTGATGTTTTGTGTGCAAAAAATGAATTTCTTTCGTTAATTTTCTTTTTCAAGCAGTGATGGATAACAAATTGAGAATTTCTCCCTATCCCACTTGGTAATCAAATCGATATTTCAAAGTAAGGTTTAAAAAAGACGTCATCAGTGTAAATATATACATGTGCATAAGGATGATACATTTTATAATAGTTATCATATTTTCAGTTTACTGCCACCATGTACAACACTGTGGAATGCGGAACAGGTATAGTGCCTGGAATCTGATCGCTGGCTCCTAACAACTGAAACCTATCCTTTTCAGATACTGTGGTAAATTGAAAAGATGCAGTACAGTATAGGATATTTCGCTATTTAAAAATTTACAAAAAGAACTTTCTAAAAAACTAAAATTAGAAAGTGGAATTCTGTTCTTTTGCAAAAAATATATATATATATTTTTTTAAATCTCCCTTTTATGTTATACAGTCGAACAGGGTTGGCATGGTTTAAACCAAATAGTTTTTTCTCTTTTTAAAGATTAATTTAAAATTGCACTTTTTTTTTGTGTTTATTTATAATTAGTGTTGTAAATAACTTTTTTAAATAAATCTTATAGTGAAAGTCTATAGAACTTTTTTTTTATAAGTATCAAAAATAACTTTTTATATTAATCTAAGTGTTTTATTACTGTTTTATAATAATATTTAAAATTATTAATTAAAATTAAATTATATGCTGCATTTTAAACTTGTTTGTGAAATAGAGATTTTGTGCTTAAATAACTTATTTCTAAACCTTAAAAATATAATTATGTATAACTTATCACCATTACTGATGAATCTAAGAGCAACATTCCATGTAGAAGTAGTAAACAATTACTATTGTATTATATAGTTTCCATTGGATTTAAAAAAACATATCTCTAAATATAATATTAAAATTTAATGATTTAATTGTTCACATAAGTAGCAATTGTTTATTTACTTAGTGTAAATGATTTTCAGAAGAAATATTATTTGTTATTTAAACATTTATTATTCTAGTTAATGTAAAATTTTATTTATAAATATGCATACATTTAAATTAGAAAAGGATTTAAAAAAAACAACAACTTTTTAAACAAAAAAAAACCCCATTTTTTGGGGGGGTCCAACTCTGCGGCTAAACTTCATTAACACGAAGTCGATGGGGCCGCTGAAATTGTTTGTGCTAACTGAATAAATTAACGCTAAGTTTTAAGTACGGAGAACTGCTTTTACTTTGCGTTAAACTGGAGTTCAGGTTAACGGATTTCGCATTAACAGGGTTTGACTGTAATTAGATTTGGGAATACTTTTTAGAATAAATTTACTTATTGTATTAGAATTGAACATTCTTCTTTTTTTTTTTCAGTGTTCAGTGGACTTGCTTATACAGCTGTTGTACTTAAACAGTGTGGCTACAGAACCTGGAAATCAAGAAACTTTTCGATTGTGGAAAAAATCAGGGAATTTTTTTAATATTCAGGAAAATTTACTGTTACTGTTTAGGGTATGTTTTTCCATTATCCCTATTTTGGTACCATTTTCCTGATGATTTGCTGTGATAATCATTAGAAGTTTTAATGTTATGGAATAATTTTAACTTTTAACTACCACCAAACCTATTTTTAAAAAATTGGCATATTATCTCTTTAGCATACAAGTTCTATTCGATAAATGTGTCAACATATCTGGAAAAATTGGGGGAATTTGGAAAAAGTTTGCAAGAAGGGAATTTTTTTTAAATCTGTCAGGGAACTTTTTACCTAAATTTTGTGGCCATCATGTTAAATGACACTGATAGTTCTTTTGATAATCCTCTATAATTTATATATTAAGTATAATTTTTTTATTTTTAAATTAGTTTTGCTGTTGTGAACATGTCTGAATTATGGCAGTATTATAACAAGGCTGCTAGTGGCGTTTACTAAAGTGACTATTTTAGCCTCCAGAAAACTTTTTTTGGTAAGAAAAATATCGGTACTTACGTATTAACGCCACTGCAGCTACAGATTTGACGGTTTTTCAGTGCCACCAATAAAGAGCAATCTTGTTGTTCGCACGCAGTTATCTTTTGGATTCCTTGTAAGTATAAAACTATAATTCCTTGTAAGTAATTAAAAACCGCCAAATCTGTAGCTGTGGTGGCGTTAATACGTAGGTACCAAAATTTCCTAATTGACTATTTTAACCTCCAGGCGACTATGTAATGAAAAATGAGTTCCTGACTTTGAACTGGAAACCAATAGAGAGCATGGCTTCAACTTGGTTGCAGCAGCTCATTTAATTTATCCTCAAAGTAGTAAAGAGTGTTTTTGAATTTAAAGCAAAATTTGTATGATACAGTAAATTTTTCTAAAAGTATACCGAAGAGTAAAAGGCAACTAAGTTGTTTGAATCTAGAATTTTCAAAAATTATAATTGGTTTCCTATTGAAATATAACATTAATAAAAACCTATATTATACGTTTTTCCTGTAAATTTTTCTACTCTTCATTTTAGTTTTCAAATACTGGGGTGGGAGTAGGCAACATTGGTATTCTGCATCTGCCTTCGAATTTTTTTTACATAATCTACTTTTGATTAAACTATATTGTGTATCGTCATTGCATGATATTCTGAAATAAGTCTGTTATTGCCTTAAATGGTCATGTGATCTTTGGTCAGTCCAATGTGCACACCATAATATGAAGGGTGCTTCCGCATACTGGCATTGACTTAAAACCATTCAAAACAAGGGGATCGCTTTCAACACGAGAGAGGGATTTTTTTAAGTCATAAAAAAGGGATATTATTTTGATTAATATATTCAATCTTTGAATTTGGTTGGCGATTTAAGTAGCAGAGTTGGATTTGAGCATTTTTACACGTCGTATTTCTTTATTATTATTTTTGGCATGGTGTCTACTTTTAAAAATTGGAAAACAGTTATATCTATATAAATATATGTTTGAATGGTTTTTGTATTAAATAAAGGTAATTTTATTTTAGAGATTATGAAAACAACCAATGAGGAGGCGAAAGAAGCTCGTGGAGTGACATTAAGGCTGCTGATGGTGACAGAGATGTGGAATATTTTTGGGAATGATATTGAGGATTGTAAACATGGTTTATAACATATGGTTCATAAACTTAAATAATTATTTTGTATCTCCTTTCTTATTTTACTGTTATTAAATGGGGTCTTGAAGTTAAGATCCTACTGTTGCTCTGAATGGGATATGTCATTAAAAATTAGCACATATATATTTAATCATCTTATAATTTTTCATTTGCTGGTTTAAAGTGTGAACTTAAAAACAATTTGAAAGGTATTTGTACCTATGTAATTGTGTTAGGACCATGTGTGTTACTGTTACATGTAATTATTAATATTTGTTTTATTAACATTTGTTTTAATGTTATGCATGCTATTTTTGAAATAAAATTATTTTGAACATTATGTAATGATTTATTTTTATAGTTAAAAAATATATATATATATAATTTTTATTCAAATTCGATTAGTTCAGAGATAATTAAGTAGCAGATATTATAAGTAATTTTAATTGTGGTTCATTGGAGCAAAATTAAATTTTTGTACAGAATAATCCTCTGCATATAAAAGGAAAGTTTAATTTTTCACAAAATGATATTCTACCTACTAAAAGATGATACATAGTGTAACAGTAGTTGGAAACTCGTAAAGCCAATACTTGGAAAATATTCTAGTTTTAACTTTTTCTTTTCATTAAATGAGTTTCTATAATGCATATACTCTTAAACTTTACAGTGTTAATAAAACTAAACACATTCATGTGAAAAAAAAAAATATGTGTCAAAACAAGCGCTTAGAAAAGTAGGCAGGATACATTCGCTTCCAAATTTTTTCTGTTATCTATTAAAATACAAAAATCAATAATTTGTTTTGCTTAAAATTGCAACTTTAAATGGTATTTTGAATTTGAATTTCATAACCCCTTCCGAAAAATATGAGCAATATGAAAAAGCAATGTGAATATATATATATATGTGAATATGAAAAATATGAGCAATACTGTTTTAACATGGGTGTTCCACATTGTTACCACATGATAGTGTTCACTTTTACCAATGTTGTTTAAATATGAATCTTCCACACGAGTGTTCAATCTTGATTCTTGCCAATGTTGTTTCAAGACATACTTTCCAGAAAAACTGTTTCTACAGCAATAGTTCTTGGGCTCAAGAACTATAGTGCTGTAAAAACAGCATTATGGGATGTGTGTCTTGAAACAACATTGGTAAGATTCAATATTGAATACTCATGTGGAAGATTCATGTTTAAACAACATTGGTAAAAGTGAACACTATCATGGTGGTAACAATGGGATGCATCCATGTTGAAACAACATTGACATTCAACGTGGAAACCACATGGGCAAAAATGAACACTCTCACGTGGAAACAATGTGACAAATCCACGTTGAAACAATATTGACATTCAACATTGAAACCACGTGATATATCTACGTTGAAACAACGTTGGCACACAACATTGCATCCACGCTCCTTTAAGTGAACACTTCCACTTGAAAACAACGTTGCAGTTCCACGTTGAAACAACATTGTGCATGTTGGTATTTAACGTTGACACCACATTGAAACAACATGGTTGCGTTGCTTGGGTAGGTCTTCCTAATTTACATGATTCCATGAACGTCGGAATGGGAGTGGGGAGGGGGATGATTAAAAAGGAAATTAATCGCTGCCAACTACTTTTGAATTTTGACGCAATTAAAATTCTAGCCTTAACCATGGGTGACGTTGAGGATGATTGGAGTTGGTACTCTTTACTAACTTCACTCCTTATCTGTCAGCAACCCAATAAACAACACATAAATCAGACCCCAACCGTCTTCCTCGCTAACATAAATAGTTGATATAAACTAAAGAGGTAGTACATGCCAGGGGCGTAGCCAGGATTTTTTTTCCGGGGGGGCTGAGAAATTATAAATGTCAACTTCGGAAACAATGATTATCATTCAATAATTTACAAATCAAAATTAATCAAACTAAAAAACAAATAAACACTTTTTGGGATTGTAATACTTTTAGCACATATAGCATAATTAGTGACTGGAATTTTAAAACTATATGGTAATTAATTTAGGTAAACATATTTCAATAAAAATATATTAATTATTAAAATATTATAATTAAATCAATTTATTATTGGAGTTATAATGTTATTGCCAACAATAACCATTAACATTTGATTAACAAAGTCCCAATCTAACGCTTTAACGTCCCAATCCGCATGCCCAGCGAAATAGGTCAATAGTTTTAAAAAAAAAGCTTTATGATCGTAAAAATTTATATAAAATAATTTATTTGAATAGTGAAAATTGCACTTACCTTGAATGGGGTAGAAATAAGAAATTTCTTATATAGAGAATTCTGAAGTGTTTAACAACGTGGGATCCGAGCAATGTTGAATATGTATACAATGCTGCTCTTGAAGGATGGAGATGGCTGCTAAGAAAGAGCCGGTTTGAGGCTTTCTGGACACCCCTTGTCACCTATTGTACTAGTGAACCAGAGTCCCTGGGGGGGGGGGGAGGGATCATGGACTAGACAAGTTCAAGATCCCCCCTCCCATCCCCAGGACTCTGAAAGCCTTTTGTCGGACGAAAGTCCGCGCCAACGAGACTAGACATCGCGTATCACGTCGACTTGTCATCACGCCTGAAGTCTGGAGTGCTACATTCAGGGCAGATTCAACTTAATTCGATTCGTTAATAATTCCAGTGCTTTGTCTGTCCAATTTCAAAAAATTAGAAAATAACGAAAACTTGTGTTAGTTTCAAATTTTAACTATCCAAGCATAAATAGATCTATTTCTGACTTTCGAGGTTTGAAAATTTCGGAGGGGGCTGCAGCCCCATCAGCCACCCCCTGGCTACGCGCCTGGTACATGCTTATTCTCTCTTACACATCCTTCATTAGAATCGGAACTGATACGAGTTTGTGTCTAATTATGAGTCATCCAAAGCTTAAACCAATTATGTTTATTTGTAATAGATGATTTCCAGAGATGTCATATTTGAATGATACTTCATAGTCCGAGAGGAGACTGCAATTTTTGGACCCCATCGAACATCATTCTGAATTTTTTATAGAAATTGGAGTAAAGTGAGTAGATTACGAATCCACTGATCTGCTGTGGCAAAAATGGCCGAAACTGATAAAAAATCGACTTGGAATGAGTTGAACTAAAATCCGATTGCCAAATATGTCGTACCTTGCCAAAAAGAGAACAAACTTTTTCGTCTGGCAACCCACTGCATTTTGATTTTCAATGAGAAAAAGCGCAAACGATTTCTGATCTCTAGCTCGGAAAACTTGTATTTTTTAAAAGTAAGCCAAATTGGCGACATCAGTTACGTCATCAGTGACGTAATGTTTATTGTCAATTTGGCTCATTTGTGAAAGATGCAAGTAAGCCACAGCCACACATCCGAATCGCCTGCAACCTTCTTAATTAAAAATTAAATAGTGAGGGTTTCCAAAAAAAAAAAAAAAAAAAAAAAAAAAATGCTCCTTATTCGACAAGTTATGGCGCATTTAACAATTGGATTTAGTTCAACTTATTAAAAGTCGATTTTTGACCAGTTTCGGCCATTTTTGCAATGGCAGACCAGTATAGATTCGTAATCGAATCAATTTTCTCCAATTTCTATAAAATATTCAGAATGATGTTCAATGGGGTCCAAAAATTGCAGTCGCCTCTCAGTCTATCATAAAACACGAACCATAACTCTTGTAAATAACATTTTTGAAAAACAAAAATTGTATTCTGGCACTTTCAGCTCTCTTTTGCTTGTAATTTTCATAACACCAACTGAATGGATATTGATTGTGAACCTCTCGCCTTACTAAGAAACGAATGAGTATAGAAATTTCATTTTTTGAACAATCTAAAAAAGGCTAACAAAGCAATCGAGTCCGATGAAAAAAAAAAATTGGCCGTTGCTGGGACTATCAAGATGTTAGGGTAAGAACTAGAGGTCGGCGATATATCGATAAGACGATATTTTTATCGATATTTAAAAAAAATATATCAATGATAAAAATTTCGATGCAAGTCACCGATATATCGATATTTTCAAACATTTTTAGTTTTTTGATGATCATTTTGTAGTTCCATGTGTTTTTTCGATTTTCTATGTTCCCTTTTCAAAAACTTCAAAACTAAAGTTTGGACTTGGCCGAGAAACAGTTAAAATGGCACTCTAACCAAAAAGATAACATAATGTAATGGAAAGATAAGATCATTTATTAGTAGTAGTCATTAACATAGATCCGTTTCTGCTGCCAAAGTGTGCCTGGAATTTGCATCTAATTTTAAATATTAAAAACATCTCTATCAGCAAAATATGCGGTAAGCAACTTTTCAAAATTTCTTTAAAAATAAATGTGAATTTATGCATTGACATCCAAATGTATTTTATTTATTCTGATTGATAATATAATTTATTTATTAAAACAATTTTGGCATGAATTTATGAAAAGTAGAAATTGGCCCCGAAAAACTTCATTTCTCGCAAAAATTGAAAATCAAACTTAAAATATCATGTATCGATATATCGATATTTTTTTCTATGCAACGATATAGTATCGATATTTATTTTGATCGATATTTCCAATCTCTAGTAAGAACGCTGATTTTTGTAATGGCTGTTTTAAGTTGCTTGAAGATCACCAAATTGTTATATTTATATAGTAATGCTTTTTCAACACAATCATTAAAAGTAAAAAGCACAGGTTCCCGCCGAAGACGAATAAAGGAAGTACGCAAGCATCTCCCCCCCCCCCCCCAACAACGCTCCTCATCTATTAAAAAAATACTAAAAAACTGAAGAAAAGCGGCAAATTCATTGGATATTAGAAACTTTATGCCTATTATATTTAATGGATTTTAAATTGGTCATTGTGTGAACAGAAACATATTTTGGAAAAATAAAGGTTTCAATAAAAACTCTTGCTGCCTTGTATGTGCGTGCTACCACTCTGGTTTATATAATACTTTCTCTTTTAAGAAAGTCGTTTAGAGTATTAACCCACTTTGGATTCGTTTCAGTATCGTAAAAGACTACGTAAGGTGTTCTTCTTCTTCTTCTTCTTCTTCTTATCAAGGCCTATGGGGACTAAGGCACCTCTGCTTAAGCATTTTGTACCAACCCCATATCCCTTACATAACGGTAGTGGGCAGTACTGCACAGGATGTAAGCGCACACTCGCAAGAGGGAGTGCACAAGTCTACCTATAGCCACCGAAGAGTTCATTTCTACCTCTTTCGGTAGCTACCCGATAGATGGCAGCACTACCTTCCGTATGTGGAACTTCTTAATTTAGAGGCAGTACCAAGCAGAAGATTCCACCAGAAGACTTGGCTTTGCCACCCCCAGAGGTATTGATTTGTATGGGAACTTGGAGGACTTTGCGACCATGACTGATTTAACGTGCTCCAGTCACCATTAGCGAACACGGCGGTCTTTAGTCGGTCCCAGGCCCGAACTCGCAACCTCAGGGCTCGCAACCTTCTAGTTGCTAGAACGATACTCTCCCGACTGGGCTACGCGGCCGACGTAAGGTGTTTATATAGAATTTTTTTTATAGAAAATTTTACCCAAGATTGTCTAGATTATATGGATTTTACTAAGAAAATAGATATTGTTAAAATCATTTAGGATTTACACGCAGTTGTAGAATTTCATGGATCTATGCTCAGAAAAATATGCATAATTTATCTATTTCAAATGCAGAAATGGTCTTTACAAGCTTTATAAAATTATATTCACCAAACGTACAGTGAGTAATTTGTCAGGATCATATCATAAGAGGTTGGTTGTTTTCAGATTATCTGGCGCAATCAACAACTCGAGGGCTATAATGCGCCGAAACATTCGTCATTAGACAAGCCAACATACATTTACAAACTCTCATGCCTTACACGGGACTCGAACCCCGCAACCTCGACTATACCGTTTGATCGGCCATATCATAAGAGAAAATTCTTTATCATACTTGTGTATTTCGTACATAACTTTCAGAACTTTGTTTTACTCATAAAGGTAAAATATTTTCGATTTTCATATTTTTGGAAGAGATTAATAAAGTAATGAAAATTTCTTTAAAACAGATTTATAATTAGAATTAAAATGAGAGGGGGGGGGGGGTAAAACGAACGAAAAAGCGCTAATCCACATTTTTATTTCTTTTTGTTATAAATTTTAATACAACACATTGTTTCAAATCATTTTATGACAAATATGAAACACTTTTTACTTTCTACATTTATTGAAATTTTGCACAGCAAACAAGACAGTTCATTACAGGCCAGATGTTGTTTTAATTTGTAAGCCTTTGTTTCATAAATTAGGATAGTGACTTTTTCGACTTTCAAAATTTGTTGAAAGAATTGCAATTAAAGAACGTATATAATAAAGTCCTCATCTCACCATTATTTTTCAGATAGTTAGTTGGCTTCTATTTGGCTAGAACGTTATTCATACAGCCATGAGATGGGCGTTTCAAACAGGACTTTTAAACCAAATGATACACTTGCAATAAGTTTGTTTTTAATATTGGTTGGCTGTTTTCAGATTATCTGGTGCCGTCAGCAACACGAGGGCTATAATGCGCCGAAACATTAGTCATTTGACAAGCCAACATACATTTACAAACACCCATGGGACGGGACTCGAACCCGCAACCTTGCGGTTTAGAAGCTAATAAGCTAACCACTATACCGCTTGGTCGGCTAATATTTGGCTGTATATGTATGTTAGCAATACATAATGTTACTGCAATAAATACATTGCTGCAATAAATACATTAATATTTTTTTAATTTAATTTGGAAAATTAGGCTTCTAAGGGTTAAACAATGAAAAAGGGAACCCTTGAAGTTGTGTTTAACCCTTAGAAGCCTAATTTTCAGATTATCTGGTGCCGTCAGCAACACGAGGGCTATAATGCACCAAAACATTAGTCATTTGACAAGCCAACATACATTTACAAACACCCATGGGACGGGACTCGAACCCGCAACCTTGCGGTTTAGAAGCTAATAAGCTAACCACTATACCGCTTGGTCGGCTAATATTTGGCTGTATATGTATGTTAGCGATACATAATGTCACTGCAATAAATACATTGCTGCAATAAATACATTAATATTTATTAAATTTAATTTGGAAAATTAGGCTTCTAAGGGTTAAACAATGAAAAAGGGAACCCTTGAAGTTGTGTTTAACCCTTAGAAGCCTAATTTTCAGATTATCTGGTGCCGTCAGCAACACGAGGGCTATAATGCACCAAAACATTAGTCATTTGACAAGCCAACATACATTTACAAACACCCATGGGACGGGACTCGAACCCGCAACCTTGCGGTTTAGAAGCTAATAAGCTAACCACTATACCGCTTGGTCGGCTAATATTTGGCTGTATATGTATGTTAGCAATACATAATGTTACTGCAATAAATACATTGCTGCAATAAATATAGGCAATAAATACATTAATATTTTTTTTATTTAATTTGGAAAATTAGGCTTCTAAGGGTTAAACAATGAAAAAGGGAATTTTGCGTTTTGAAAATTAAATAAGACATAAAAAAAAAAAAGATATAGGAATCTGGCTTAACTCACATTTACTACAAGTAGCGCCTTCCAACGCAAAGGTAAGAAAATGTATCTTCTAAAGTGTCTGATCATTTGTTTTCATTTTATTGACACTGACTGTAGTTAAGGGGGTCCAGTACCGAAATTTCTTCAAAAATCCCAAATTTTTTTCTGATTTTAAAAAATAGTTCATACATTCTTGAAGAGAATGATGTTTTTATCTTATTCCTCCAGTGATTAGAAAGCCACAAAATTACCTGTGATTTAAACATCACTAATGGGCGTAACGCCTTGAAGCGTCTGCTTAAAGTGCGTTTTTCGAGCACTAGTGTTTTTCACAGATGTTGCATATTCAAATCGATATATCTCCAGAACCATTAACAATTGGATATTCAAATTTTTGGAGCATTTAATTTATATAGTTTTAAATATTTTGTCATCACAGAGTTTTATTTTTTTTTAAATTCTGTTTTAAAATATAACATTAAGCGTAAAAGATAACATAAAAAAAAGCAAAAATTTCAATATTTTAAGTTTGAGAATTTTTTTAATTTTTTTTAATTAACCTATCAAAATTCTGTGAAGACAAAATTTTCTTTGTATAATTATGTATTACAGAAAGCTTTCACTATGAAAAAAAATGTATTTTTTCTTGACTTATATCAAAATACGCAAACATTAATTATTATGGATTTTTCTTGGTTTTTAAATTTTTTTTAAATAACTAAACACAATATTTAAAAAACATTTTCTCAAATATATATAAATAGTATATTATACATAAAATAAATTTTTGACATAAAAATGTACATAAATAAAGTTTTTTTTATTTTCGGTACCGAACCCCCTTAAGACACTTCCCTTGAATTCTTTGATACGAACTCTGAAGACAGTCTTTGAATATGAAAGAAGGGTCTCGTTGAAATAAAGAGTATTATTACTTTCAATTACCTATATGTAATACATATTGTAATGAAAGTATAGCATTCGGTCAAAAAAGAATACTCGATTTTTTTTTTTTTTCCCCACGTTTTAGAACATCTTGATTTCCAAAAAGTTATCTAGAAAAAATGTCTGTCTGTGGTCAGCATAACTCCCGAACAAATTGACCTACGATGTTCAAACTTGGTGTGCGGATTGGTGATGGCACAGGGACCTACCATGGTTTTCGTCAAAATCGCGCATGCGCATAAGGTACCTACCTGCCTTTGAAAAAAAAATAAAACATGCTTTTCAGTAATTGCTAAAAAACGGCTCTAACAATTTTGTTCAAAATTGCAGTGGAAATGCCTCCTAAGATGTTCTAAGTATCCTTACCTCAGAAATTCCCGTAAAAACGCTTTAATGACGTAAAAAGTTGAAAAACAAATGTCTTTAACACAGAGTTCACTTTCCTTGAGCATTCATCATCGACAATCATTTTTTCTTCTCTCCACAGTTTCAGCTATCAGAAAGGATTATATAAAAATTATCGAAAAGTATATTGCCAAAATCATCATTTTAGTGGAGATTTTTGGGGGTTTTTTAAAAAAAGAAGGGAAAAAAAAAAAAAAAGAGAGAAAAAAAAAACGCCATATGAGAATTATCCCAAAAAATAATGCGCCCACTGACAATGAAAATACAAAAACGGTAAATGACACAAATCCACGTCAGTATTATAGTGAAATTGAAAGTTGTGCGATGCTCCACACCCCTAGTTTAATTTCAATTACCCATATGTATACATATTGTAATAAAAGTATAGCATTCGGTCAAAAAAAAAAATTATTTTTTTTTTTGCATTTCTCTGCGTTTTGGAACATTTTGATTTCAAAAAAGATGTCTGGAGAAAATGTCTGTAAGTGTGTATGCATGTGTGTGTGTACGTGGTCAGCGTAACTCCCAAACAAATTGACCTAGGATGTTCGAATTTGGTGTGCGTGTTAGTGGTGACCATCAGACATTGAATAAAGGATTTCGTCAAAATCGCGCATGCGCATAAGGCCATTGAAAAAATCATGTTTATATAAGAAATTTCTAAGAATTTTTTTTTTTTTTTAAGAATCATTGCTAAGATACGGCTCTAAAGAGTTTGATCAAAATCGCTGTGGTGATGCCTCTTAAAGTGTTCTAAAAATCCCACCTCCGAAATTCCCGTAAAAATGCTTTAATGTCGTAAAAAGTTGAAAAACGAATGCCTTCAACACAAAGGTTTCTTCCCTTTATACCCCATCAACGATCGTTTTTTCTTCTCTCCTAAGTTTCACTTTTGAATAAATAATGTAAAAATTATAGAAAAGCATCTCGCCAAAACCATCAAGTTGGCAAAAGTTTTTTTTTTTTTTTTTTTTTTTTTTTAAAGAAAAAAAACATACAAGAACTATCGCAAAAATATCGCCAAGCTGGCAATTGTTTCTAAACGAACGATAAAAATATAAAAACGGTAAATGACACAAATTGACATCAGTATTATAGTGTAATTGAAAGTTGTGCGATGATCCACACCCTTAGTTTAATCTGTGTATAGAACAGAAGAGGTAGCTGATTTTCAACAGTTTGAAGGGAAAGGGGGGAAAATCACTGTATGGCTTTTTAATTTTCCCTTTCAAAATTGTTTTTATTAAAAACTAGCTAAATACCTGTGCTGCGCTACGAAATTTTAACATGTGCAATATTTTAGCTAGCTGTGAGGCTTCGCGTTGCGGAAATCTGTCATTTGTGTATAGGACCCAGTCTTTGGCTCTTCGCTCGCAGGAAGGTTCATCGCTACTCAAAATCGAGCTCGCTTCGTTCGCTGAAAAAGTCATTGACACATAAGCGCAGGCTTACTTAACTCGTTGAAAGGTTCATTGCTATGCAAACATGAGCTCGCTTTGCTCGATGAAAAGTTCATTGCTGCGTAAGCATAAGGTCTCTTCACACACTTAAAACTAATTTCTACGTATTGCCTTAATATTAGAAGCTCCTTCCTTGTTGAGAAACAATAAAAAAAAAAATCTCGTTAATAACTATAATACAACACCCCTTTGAGAGTATTTTAACACGTGGTGTTTGTAAAAGGCAAAATTAGAAGGTTAAAACTACTTATGTTGAAACTTTCAGAGCTCTAAGCCTGTTAGGAGAGCTTTTTGTGAAAATATCAATTAAAAATTCATTAAAAAACAAATTTAAATGTTAATGTTCTTTTTATCAAAATTCCAGTTAGAAGACCAAAACTATAAGTGTTAAAAATTTCAGAAATGTAGCCCAGTTAGAAATCGTTTTGTAAAATATTTGTTAATTAATTAATTAAAAAACAAATAAAATTTCAAAATTCTGTTTTTCAAACGTTCGATTTGAAGGCCAAAACTACTTATGTTGAAAAGTTTAAAGCTGTAACCTTATTAGAAATCATTTTGTAAAATATTTATTAATTTGTTAAAAAAGTTAATTAAAAAAGAACTAAATAAAAATTTAATATTCTGTTTTTCAAAAGTCCAATTAAAAGGCTAAAACAACCTATAGTGAAAATTTCAGAGCTGTAGCCCTATTAGAAATCGTTATGTAAGATATATATTAATTAATTATAAAAATTAATTTTAAAGGAACTAAATAAAAATTTAAAATTTTGTTATTCAAAAGTCCAATTAAAAGGCTAAAACTACTTTTGTTGAAAATTTCAGAGCTGTAGCCCTATTAGAAATCGTTTTGTAAAATATTTATTAATTAATTAAAAAAATTAATTAAAAAAGAACTAAATGAAACTTTAAAATTCTGTTTTTCAAAAGACCAATTAGAATACCAAAACCACTTATGCGGAAAATTTCAGAACTGTAGCCCTATTAGAAGTCGTTTTGTAAAAATTTCGTTTAATTAATTAAGAAAATTAATTAAAAAAATAATTAATTGCAATTTTAACATTCTGTTTTCTTAAAGTTCAATAGAAGGCTAAAACTATTTATGTTGAAAATTTCAGAGCTGTATCTCTATTTGAAGTCCCTTTGTAAAAAAATAAATTAATTAAAAAATTAATTAAAAAAGAACTAATTAAAATTTTAACATTTTGTTTGATATACATAAAATTAGAAAGCCAAAACTTCTTATGTTGAAAATTTCAGAGTTCTACTCCAATTTTAAGTAGGTTTCTTTAGATCCATAGAGCCACAGAGAGACACACAGCTTGTTTTATTATTATAGATACAGCTGAAAGTGCCGGTTTAGAATATTGCATGGGATAATCGGAATATTTCGAGGCGTTCCCATCACCTGATTGGTTGACTGGTTTTTGCTAGAAATTTCTTCTGTGAAACTCCAAAAGGAGACAATAACTACAATTAAAAAATTATTTTAATACAAGCGTTTCAACTACAAGCGTTTGAGCACAATTTCTCTATACTATTTGGAAAATTACATCTGCGTGAACTTTATATTTCCTACCCATCCTAATGAAATCATATCTCCTCCAGTATTTGTCAAAAAACAGCCGTAAATTTGTTTAGACGTAAACATAGTTAAAATTCCTATGACGGGCGCCAACCTCAAGCAGCATAAATGTTTATGGGAGCAGGACTTAAGTTTTAAAAATAAACTAAGTAAGAGTACCTTCTTAAATGAATCGCAACCGAGAGCTGTAATTAGATGTTAATCTTTTTTTTATTTTGCAAATTTTCATCATGTTTATGAATTTTTTTTATAGTTTTTTTATGTTTTTGAGGTTGAAAGTTTTCAAAGGTTTTTTTTTTTTTTTTTTTTTTTTTTTTTTTAATCGGGGGAGGGGGGTTACAAGATATAGCCACTATTCGGAATTTTGTCTTCATATTGTACTTATGAATACCAGGCCAAAGATGTTTCAGAAACATTCAATTTTTTTTTTCTTGTGTTGTGGGAATAAAAAAAAACTTTCTTTAGGTTAATTCTTATGAACTTAGTTTATGGTTGAAGTCTTTAAATATGAATGTATATTTAAAATACTTAATTTATTTTTAAAAAAAAATTTAAAAAAACCTACCAATTATTTTCCTTTAATGAAAAAGTCAGTTCCGCTTATCTCCATCATTACGAGCTTCCATTATCAACAAAAAGGTCATATATACCATCCGATACAAAAAAAAAAAAAAAAAAAAAAAAAAGAACCGGATCCAAATTCCAAAAAGAATTTCAATTAATGAATGCTTGATTATATAGCTATTATTTAATCTGTCATTTTACAATGCTTCTGAATCCACTCCTAACAGATCTCCAACACCTCCGAAGGAAATGCTCTTTAGTATGAATCATGGCCAGTCCCTGAGAAAAGTATAACTTTCCTCAAGGACTCAAATATTATAACTTTTTATTCTCAAGAAGGTTGCTGGAATAATGAAAGAAATAAAATATTCAATTAGATACTTAAATCCGAAGGTAAGCTCTAATCGTCCTCTCTTATTATCCCACTTTATCGACCATTATGGCAACATGCATTCTGGTTATTAAAAGATTAATATATGTTTACCGATTTGAGAGGGTTTTGCGCATCTGAAACCTGTAATTGGCCGTGATAAGAAAAAATCGGTCCACACCCAAATGGGATTAATCAGTTTCTATTTGGTGTGATATTAACCTCGAATGATCCTTGGGTTTTTGTATTGTGACCCTACGGTTCCTGGTTGGACTTGATGAGTATTTTTACAGTCGACATTTCTTTCGCTTAGCGTCCTTCAAGAAAATTGAAGTTGCGCAATTTCTTACCGAAGTGGGAAGAGGACAGTTGATACTATTACAAAAGAAGTCCATCCATTACAGGTACTACCAGCAAGGTTAGTCCAGCTGGAAATAATCAATGTATTTTAACCCTTCACTGTAAAAAAAATTTGTTCCACCATGCACCGAAAATTGGTTCCCACTTAGCTGCAACTAGGGATGGAACGGATATCCGGCAAATATCCGATATCCGGCATATCCGGCTGAGTTTTCAATATCCGAAACCCCGTCGGATATCCGATTTGAAATACCGGACATCCGATAATTTCATTCGGATATCCGGCTGTATATCCGACCACCAGGTATCCACAAGAAATAATTTTTTGAAAAAAATAATGATCTTTTTCGGACAAAAGGAACACCGCATCCTACATTTTTTTTTTTTTTTTTTTAATTTTTTTTTCTTGGACATAAATTGCAGTCAAGTTAGAAAACGAAAACAGAAAGAGGCGCCGTATTATTGAAGCCGAGTTGATAAGCATAAACCATTCCTCCAATCTTTTTCTATACACATCCTTCATACGTGTTTTGCAATATGTTCTTTTCATTCCAAGTTTATGATCTGATTAATTCCAGATGTTATATTTGAATGCTTCTCCGTAAAACTCGAACCGAAATACTAATAAATAGTACTTTTTTTCCATAACATAAGTGACTTGTTAAGAGTTTTAGTTATTATCACTTCCTTTTTTTCTGACATTTGCTAGCGAGTAAAAAGCAATAAATAGCCAATGCGCAATCCTCAATGCTTTTTTTTTTGTTCTATCGACGATAATACCCTACCCCTTTATGCTGTGAATGGTATGGTCTAATTTCTGATTTTTCATTGGCAGAAGTTGAAAGCTGGTATATTTTTTCTGACGTAAAATGAAGTATTGTAATTTTTAGGTCTTGAAAGCAGCGCCACGATGTGGAATTATATTTAGCTCTCAAGAATGCATTGAATTTTAGTTTTCTCCAATTACAATCCAATTTATAATTTTTAATAATGGCTCATTTAAAATCATCCATTTGGAAGTATTTTAAAATTAATGGAAATGACGAAAGCAAAGCCCTATGTGTTACTTGCTCAACAGAATCGTTTAAAAAATGTGCGCGGCAAAAGCCCAAAATCCTTTTCCACAAAACCCTTATGGAACCATTTAATGAGTGTGCATAAGGAAATTCACCGAAGCTTAAAAGACTCACTAAATGCATCAAATATTGATGAACAAGAAAAAATAATTCATCAAAACAAGAAATGCACGCAGACAACATTGGAATCGACATTATTTGTACCAAAATTGTGGAGTTTAGATGATTCTAAAGCAAAAGCCTTAACCGCAAAAATATGTAAGTACTAATTTTGTTTCTTTATATTAAATATATATTTTAAATATGGTATAACATAATGCTGATGAATTTTGGGTTCGAAATTTTTTAAGTTTATATTTAAAGACGGAATATTCCGATAGATCCAATTTAAGTTTTCTACGAGATTTCTTTAAATCCGTAATATTTTAGGTGCATTGCAAAAAAAAAAATAGACTTCAATTTCATAAAATATTTAAAATAAATCTTTTGTTATTGACAAATGCCTCCGGTATAATTTTGTAATCATTTATCAATTATAAACAATGCATGAAGTAAATTGAAAGTAGCTATATTTTGCACTTCAACATTGTAAAAAAAAAAATTAATATAATTTTAGGTGAGTTAATGGCTCTTGATGCTGAACCATTCTCCATTGTGAATAGAGAAGGCTTTGGTCAGTTAATAAAATACCTAGCTCCTCGTTATCCTCTTCCAAATAGAAATTATTTTCCTGATAAAGCCCTGCCAGAACTATATGAAAAACTAAAAGTATCAATATTACAAGATATAAAATCAGCAACAAAGATCTCTTTCACTCATCAACTAAAGTTTAAATAAAAAAAATTAACTCAGTGCGTGACAGCCCGTGTGGACTAAGGCCTGCTGGACCCAGCTCAGCTTTCTCGACTGTGGCATTTGTGTGTCACATAGCAGATGTTTCAGTCAGATGGTCATTCTGACGCCGAACCCCAGTGTTTAGTTCCCAAGCATGCATGGTCCTCCTCAGTTTATTTCTTTCAGGTATAAATAGCTAAGTCAACCTTGCCCAGTCCGCGAATCAAACAATGGACCTGTGGCATGCAGCGCGGTGCGCTAACCACTAATTATAATTTACTTATTACTTCATATCATGACAATTTTTTTCGTATAGCATATCGTATAACTATTGTTTTTAGTATATAGACCGAATATCCGGCCGGATATCCGGCAAAATCCGTTTCGGATATCCGTATCCGGTAGACATGTTACCCCGGATATCCGAAATCCGGTATCCGGCAAAACTCACATCCGTTCCATCCCTAGCTGCAACCAATATTTGGTGCTTAGTTTCGCTATTTAATGGTGCTACCTCTAACCGTAAGCACCATTACATGGTGAAACTAAGCACCAAATGTTGGTTGCAGCTAAATGGGAACCATTTTTTGGTGCATGGTGGAACGAAATTTTTAACAGTGTTGGTTATTCGCGCGGTTGATAAATGTCCCCAACAATTTCAATTTCTCAATAGATGGCAGCACATGATCAAAGCCTTCTTGCATTTTTACTTTCAATTACCCATATGTATACATAAGATGAAAGTATACAATTCGGTAAAAAAAAGAAAAAAATCGTGTTTTTTTTTTTGGGGGGGGGGGGGTTCTCCACGTTTTGAAGCATCGTGCTATCTCAAAAAAGTGATCTAGAAAAAATTTCTGTATGTGTGTACGTGGTCAGCATAACTCAAGAACAAATTGACCTAAGATGTTAAAATTTGGTGTGAGGGTTGGTGATGGCACAAGGACCTACCATTAAGGTTTTTGTCAAAATCGCGCATTCGCATAAGGTAACTGCCATTGAAAAAACCATGTTTTTCAATGATTGCTAAAAAACGGTTCAAACGATTTTGATCAAAATCGCTATGATAATGCCTCTTAGGTCTTCTAAATATTCTCATCTCCGACATTCCCGTAAAAATGTTTTAATGGCGTAAAAAGTTTAAAAACGAATGCTTTCAACAGTAGTTCTCTTTCCTTGAGCATACCTCATCAACGATCGTTTTTTCTTTTCTCCTCAGTTTCACTTATAATGGAGGATAATATAAAGATTATCGAAATGTATATCGCCAATTTTTTTTTTTCCCATACAAGAATTACCGCCAAAAATATTGCCAAACTGGCCATTTCTTCTAAATGAAGAATGAAAATATACAAACAGTAAATGACACAAATCCACGTCAGTATTATATGATGTATATGTAATTGAAAGTTGTGCGATGTTTCACACACATAGATTTTTTTTTTTCATCTTTTAGAGAGTTCTGAGTTTATAAAAGGGGTATAGAAAAAAAGTCTGTCTGTGGTTAGTATAATCCAGACCTGCTATGTTCAACTTTTGCGCGCAAGTTAGTCTTGCCCATTTTACCTCTCTTCAAGTTTTTCGACAAAATTGCGCAAGCACAGAAGGGCCATTGAAAAATTTACGTTTTTCAGTAATTGCAGAAAAAAAAAAAAAAAAAAAGGCTCTAACGATTTTGATCAAAATCTCTGGGAATGTCTTAAAAGGTGCTATAAACATCCCTACCCACGAAATTTCCGTAGAAATGTGATAAAGGAGTAGAAAGTTTCTAAAAAATCTATCATTATAACTACCTAGTTCTTCGGAGCGTCACCCATCAATGACAGTTTCTCCTTTGTTTCACTTACAACAAGAAAAAATAATACAATATCTATCGAAAGACATTTCTCTAGTTTCTCTATTTGGTGGTTTTTTTTCTTTGTATATGTAATATTTATAGATAAAAAATTAAAACTATCTCCAATTTGGCAATTTTTTATTTTTTTTTAATTCGTGAAAATATGAAAGCGGAAACGATAAATAACACTAATCCATCTTGAATTTAAATGCAGTGACAAGTATTAAACGCAATCGAAAATTGTGGGATGTTTCAACCCCCTAGTTTCTGTGTTGTTTTGATATGTGTTTTTACTAGTGAAATGTTTATTCCTTTCTACAGAAAAACCTACACAACTTTCCGATCGACCTTCGTATAACTACGTAACCATTATTTTGCCGCTTACAACTTTATGAGTTGTGTTTTTTTTTTACCGTGCGAGTAGATAGGTCTATTTGCCTTGGACTCATTTTACCAGCAAGCACAAAGGAAAGAAGTACCAGGGGCTATATGTCTAGGTAAGGATTTCATGAAAACCATCACTTGCCGGCAACAAAAATATATTCGCGAGAAATGTTTACACTGTCTCCGAGGTCGACGACTTTTTTGTCATGTCATTAACTTCCCAAAATTTATTCCGCGTCTGGATAGTTAACGGTACAAATTTCAGGACGAGACAAAATTCGCGTTAACAACGTATAGAAAAAACACCCATCGTTTCTGTCTCCATTGACATCAAGGACCGTGGTCTACATCTTAATTAATTTTCGGGTGGCGACTTTGACTGTTGATTTGATCGCAAAGTGTGGAATAATTTATATGCATCAAAGATCAAGAGAAGCTATCGCATTAGAGGTCGGAAATATCGATCAAAATAAATATCGATACTATATCATTGCATAGAAAAAAATATCGATAAAATATATATATCGATACATGATTTTTATTAAATTTTTTTTTTAATTTTGCCAGAAACGAAGTTTTTTGGGGTTAATTTCTACTTGTCATGAATTCATGCCAAAATTGTTTTAATAAATAAATTACGAAAATTGTTTTTATAAATAAATTATATTATCAATCAGAATAAATAAAATACATTTGGATGTCAATACTTAAATTCACATTTATTTTTAAAGAAGAAATTTTGGAAAGTAGTTTACCGCATATTTTGCTGATAGATGTTTTTAATATTTAAAATTAGATTCATATTTCAGGCACACGTTGGCAACAGAAATGGCGCTATGCTAATGGCTACTAATAAATGATCTTATACTTCCTTTACATTATGTTATATTTTTGGTTAGGATGCCATTTTAATTTTTGAAAAGGGAATAAAGAAAATCGAAAAAACACATGGAACTAAAAAACGATCATCAAAAAACTAAAAATGTTTGAAAATATCGATATATCAGTGACTTGTATCGATATTTTTACTATCGATATATATTTTTTAAATATCGAAAAAAATATCGTTGTATCGATATATCGCCGACCTCTATATTGCATGCTAAAAACTAGAGTTGTAGAACATCGTACAACTTTTAATTACATCTATAGTATTGATCATTGCATTAAAATTTTATATGGTGGTATTTACCATCTTCATATTTTCATTCATTTAAATAAAAATGGCCATTTGGTGATATATTCATGGAGATAATTTTTACATGGGTAAAAAAAATAAAAACGCCAGGATGGTTGAATTGACGATGTAATTCGATAGACATTACATTACCATTTCTTGTGCGTGTATCAAAAAAAAAAAAAAATTAAGACCCTCATTTTTCAACATTTTATGCTTTTATCACATTTCTACAGAAATTTCTGAGGTGGGGACGATTAAAACACCTTACGAGGTATTAGCAATAGAGCTTTTAATCAAAATCGTAGGATCCGTTTTTTAGTAGTTGGTGAAAAATGAGATTTTTTCATAATTTTGCGTGATTTTTACCTCATGTCAGTGACTCTCAACCTGTGGGGCTCGCCTCCCAAGGGGAGGCGCGGGAGTATCCAAGACAAAATATTATTTTTAAAAAATTGATTAACCGACTGAAAGGAAAACACACATACACATAGAAAACAAAATACATTTCGACATATTTAACAAATAAAGTAAAACAACTTACTGAATCAAAACTTACTTAATCAAAACATACTAAATTAAAAACAAATTTAATAATTATTAGTGACTTAATTGAACCTGTCTTACAGAGCACAGTTTTTTGAAGGAAGGCTTAGTATTAGAAATAGCCACCTCTTCAGTTCTGTTTCTATATTTATCCGAAATCTATATTTTGTCTTCAAAGAAGCCACAGCAGAAAATCCAGTTTCACAAAGGTAGGATGTTGAAAATGGTAATAGACTGCGAAATGCCCTTGTTTTTAGTGCAGGAAAATCATGCTCTACTCCTGCCCAAAATTTAAATAGTGATTTATTCCTAAATTGTCTTTTGGTTTCACCACTTGTCCTAAAATCTATGAATTTTTCTTCATCATCAATTAAGAGTCCTTCGGGAGTCTTATGAAATGGATCCATAACCCACTCGTAACTTGCTATCAGTTTGTCGTCAGCAAGAAAATACTTTTTAAAATTCTTTGCCAGCATGGCTCATGGAAACCAATGATTTTCAAAGGTTACAAAAAAAACTTTTATGTGTTCTTCTTCAGGCTTGTAAGTTTTAGTACAATCATCCACATTTGCAAACATTGTTAGGTTTTTTGGCTTTAAATTTTTGCTCCACAATTCCAATTTTCTACAAAAAGCATTAACTTTATCTCTCGTATCTAACATATGTGCATTTGCTCCTTGAAGTTGAAGATTCAAGTTATTTAATTTCTCGAATATATCGACCAAGTAGCTCAATTTCATCACAAATAAACCATCGCGAAAATTCTCGGCTTCCGGTCTGTTTTCGTATTCTAGGAAAATGGCAATAGGAATTGATTTATACCCTTGAAACTTGTGTTATCGAACATTTTCCTTCTTCTTATGAGAAAGCATTTGCTCTGCGCATGCTCGAGATGGCATCGGTCGTGTTCACCGCCTGCTTGGCAAAATGCCAAATGTGGTTTCTCGCCAACGTTGGCTCGCTTTTACTCTTGTTTTGGCAGCTCGTTAAATATAATTTAAAAACAGAATCCAAAATACTCAATATACATTATTGTTGTAAACATTTTTTTTTTTTTTTTTTTTTTTTGCAAGCGGGGGTGCGATGAAAATTATGATGGAAAACTGAGCAGCGAATACTGAAAGGTTGAGAAACGCTACTTTATGTGCATGCGCGATTTCGACGAAAACCTTAATGGTAGGTTCCATGGTCACCACTAACCCGAGCAACAAATTTGAACATCGCAGGTCAATTTGTTAGGGAGTTATGCTGACTACGTCCACACATGCACACAGACATACAGACACGCAGACAGACATTTTTTCTTGGCAACTTTTTTGAAATCAGGATGTTCCAGTAAAATGAGCAAAAAAAAAAACAAAAAAAAAAACGAAATTTCTTGTTTGACCTAATACAATACTTTCATTAGCGTATGTAAACGTATTGGTAATTGAAAGTAATAAAATAGTTCATTTTCATGTTTTAAATTCTAAGCAATGATCTCACATGCATAAAAAAATGATATTTTGTTTGGATTACAGCTCAAATCTTACTAGCTTTTTTCGAGATGGCGATATAAAGTTCCATTCCGATTTAGCAGTGATCATTTCAGGTTAACTGAATTGCATCTGGTGGTTAGAGTACGCAAACGATTTTGCGTATACAAATTTTGTTCAGATGAATAAATATATTCGCGTAATAATTTTTCAACTTTTATTCCTATTCAAAATATACAAAAGCTTAGGCATCTTTCTTAGAGCCATTGACCTAATTAAATCCCAAAGCTATTGAATCCGCTTGGCATTTATCGAAATTCATTGTACTACTACTCTACGCAATAAGGGACTAGGGTGACGAACAGTTCCAAAAAAAGGAGCGTTATCTATATTGTATTTCTGGAATGTGACTCACACTTTTCTAACTTTTAAGTTATAAAGGACTCTTTTGTCTGCAATTTTTAACGTCCAAAAACGAGTCGGTCGTTCGTTGTCACACGAAATCGCTGATTTGCAATACAAAATCTAGTTTGTATTCGGTGAAAATCACATTATGTTCTATTTGAAAATACGTCACTTATCTATGTTTCATTTCGTGAAGAAATCGCTACCTATCGTCAGTTGAGGTCGGCGATATATCGATACGACGATATTTTTATCGATATTTCTGAAAAAATATATTAAAAGTACCGATAAATGTCACCGATATATCGATATTTTCAAACATTTTAAGTTTTTTGATGATCATTTTGTAGTTCTATGTATTGTTTCGATTTTCTTTATTCCCTTTTCAAAAACTTCAAAACTAAATTTTGAACTTAACTGAGAGGCAGTTAAAATGGCACCAATATTCAATACTTTCCATACACTTAAAAGCTATTGAAAATTATCTAAATTTTATTTTTTTAATCACTGCACATTTAGGCAAAAATATAACTTTTTTTTTTTTTTTTTTTTTTTTTTTTTTAAATATATCCATTTTAGTTGAAAAAGTAGTCACCTCACAAAAAAGCAATCATGAAAAGTAGAAATTGGTCCCGAAAAATTTGTTTCTGGCAAAATTGAAAATCTAATAAAAAAAATCATGTATCGATATATCGATATTTTTTTCTATGAAACGATATAGTATCGATATTTATTTTGATCGATATTTCCGACCTCTAATCGTCAGCCTCTCGCGTCTTCAAAAACGCATAATGCAATCCATTCTCAAATATGAGATCAATCGAAATGTTTCATTAAAATGCTAGCAGGTTTTAATTTAAAATTAGACTACGATTACAATACGATAATCAATGAAATCGAATGATAATAACGTGTTGTTTTTATTACAATTAATTAATAGAGAGAGTTTATTTTTTATCTTTTTCCCCTGAAAAAATTCTTGATAAACTCTGAAGTTTCTCCTCCCAAATGATATCGACTAATGGATATTAGATGCGGAAAGAATCAACCAATAAAAAAAAAAAAAACTCCCCAATATTTTGAATTTGGTGACATTTTGGTAACTATTAAATATTTATAAACCAAAAAAATCTTCAAATTGGCCAACTCGGAGACAAAAATTGTTGTCAATTTCTTGTTTGGATAAGCTGCGTACACGCGATCACAAATGAACGGGTATATCTTTTACTCAACAAGCGCAAGTATATCTTTTAGAAAAGCTTATCACTTATTAATTTTTGCAGCTTGAACTAAAGCAAATCTATATATTTAATAGGCAATACGTTTTTTGGGGTTAGTCCGTCCGCCTAAACTGCTCAGCCAATTTCAATGATCAAGGTGTCATTTTAAAGGAAATAAGCTGTAGATTTGCCAAAACGTGCCAAAATAATTTATTAACACTTTATTAATTAGTTAAATTTTAATATTTTTCATCATTAAGCTACTACAAAGCCTCAATGATTTTGAATATATGATTGGCAACATCCTTACGTATGTAAACAACAAACCGGCTGCTCGGGGGTTCAACCAACCAACCAACCGTTGCTAATTTTAAAGCTATCCTTACGTATGTAAACAACAAACCCGTTGCTAATTTTAAAGCTCTTTTTAAACTCTTCGTTTCAAAGTTGATTTTTTCTGTTTTTCTGAAGCATTTTTGTATTAGAGTAATTATTATTTTGAAGTATTTCTATCCAGAAAATGCTTCACGTTAGACGTCGTTCTCTAACGGGGCGACTTATCCGAATAAATAAAAAAATATTAGGACTTCAATGTAAGGGCATAGCTAATGAAGTTTTAAGTCAGAATGTTTTAACTTTCTATTATGAAACTTACAATTTGGGTGTTTTCTTTATTAGGCCTTACATTAAATTTATAAAATTTTTATGAAATTTTTTATGGCTGGCAAACCTATTCGAGCGCAGCAAGATGTTTTAACCACAAATTCGAGCGGCACCGAGCGCAGCGAGGCGTTTGGGGGTTGGCGAGCGTTAGCGAGCAGGAGCGAAGTTCATTTTAAGCAATGAAATAATTTTTTGGAAAAACAATATTCAATGTAAAATACCGAAAAAAAATTAAAACTGCAGTTTTTAGCAATTTATGCTTGACCTTGAAGAGTATTTTTACAAACCATTATTATTATAATTATGTTAAATGTAACAAAACTCTCGATTTTCTAGATTTCATACCTTTGTACATACTTTTTTTTTTTTACTCAAATTCAATCGAGTCCCAATCTCCCAGTTTTAAATCGATTCAGAAATTTCAAACTCTTGGAAGGTAAAACTTTTAACACGGCAGAGGGACGAGCACCATCAAGATTTTTAAAAATTCTGAAATAAGTGTACGAAATTAGGTCCTTTTACCAACCAATTAGGCCGATGTTTTGAACGATCATCATATCATCTATGCCTGATGAAGGATAAACTAAAAATCATGGAAATATCTGTTAGAATATTTTAAATTCAATATTTCATGTAAACTCTCTATTCTTAAGCCACTATATATTATTCTTTTATACAGCTTCTGTACAACTCAACTCCGTTCACTTCTTCTTAAGCTTCAAAACAAAATCTTCTGAAAATAAATAACCATTTTTTGGCTCCCGATAACCTTGAGGTAGAGTATCGAGCTCATAACCGGAGGGTTGTGGGTTCGGGCCTCCGTCCGCCAAATATCGGTGTGTACCTAATGGGGGCTGGTGCACATTAAATCTGTCGTGGCCTCAATGTCCTCTCGTTGGTGTGGTGGGGTCGGAGAGAGGGGTTTACACTAGAAGATTTCGATCTCGTATTCTTCTAGATGCTCAAAATTACGAGACGTATTTGACTGTGTTAAGCACTTTATAAGTTGCAGAAATAGACAGTCGGTGGTTTAAAACAAAACAAAACAAATAACCATTTTTCATCTTAAAGTTATTTCTGAGTTATTTCAAGTCCAATACCATCTGCAGTAGAAAACTGACAATTTTGAAATATTTTTTTTTTAGTTATAAATGTTGAATTGTCAGTGAAACAGTATTAAAATTGGCAATATTTATCCTTGCTCTTTCAATGATTTTGTTATGAAGTAATATTTCATGATTTTCTTGACTCAAGAAAATCTTGCATTGATCTGTGGTTTAAGGTAGACTAGAGATCAATTTAATACTGTACAATCGGGCAGCTTCCATTGCAACAACTATGTCCCTGAAACTCGGTATTTCAAGATTTTTCCGATAAATATAATACTACACTTTTCCTTGTCGCAATCCTTTCCATAATCCTTTCTTTCTCTTGCCACCTGGCACTTAAAAAACGGAATCTCCACCACAGATAGAAGATTTCAAACCTCAACAACCTCCGGCTGCCATCCTTCAACCAGAAGACACTTCGTCTTAACCGCCGATTTTAATCCAATCCTTGGGACCAGCTTTTCCGAAACCACAAACTGAAAGAAAGACTGAAGAAGAGAGAGATGATGATGATACAACTCTAAAGCAAAATGCGTAGCCACCCAGGTATTGGTCAGTGACAGCAGGGCCGGATTTATTGTGCCGTGAATTAAGTTTCGAAGGACAATGTTTTTTTTAATGGTGTGATTGAGTTGGTTGTGTAAACTGTTCCTGAACTCTTCTTTAGAATGTAAAAATAGTTTCTCGAATTGATGTCTGGTGAAGGCTCTTATAAGCTAAGTTGGGAGGTATTAGTTTGTTCTTGAACCTTTTCTAGATGCAACAGAATTTGCGGCTTGGTGAAGAGGACTATACTGTACTAAACTCCAGCTTAACTTTGCATCACTTAGACGGTAGACCTTCACCGTGCTCAAAGAAAATTCATCCATTTTGGCGGCATGAAAGCATAATGCTTGCCAAACAGTACCGTATAGCCTTTTTAACACGCATTTATTAGTTTCACCTGAATGCTTGTAACCGACTCTTTTGGGCTTAATTTTGCCCTACTTTGAGCGATCAGATTTGATTCAAACTTGGCACACTTGTCAAAGACCGATGACAATACAATAATTCAATAAATTTGTCGCTTTATCACAAGGATTAGCTCGTGTTGGCCTTGCGCCGTTAAATTCCAACCAACCAACCTTTTCTGGAATCGAACACTGGTGTGCCGTTACCCGTTACAATCCCAGTAATCACAGAACCTATCATCGAAAATTGATGAGGCAGACATTTGAAAGATTTGTCGTGGGAACGACGGTTATACAAAGCGTGTTTTTTTAGTCGCATTATCCTTACCAGGATCTTCAGGATTAGAGAGATTTTTCATATTCCGAGACACAGTAGTAATTTGTGTCAAGTAATACGGCGTGTACTAAGGCATGCACATGACTTAAATTTGAGACAAGCATGTGACTATTGGCAGGAACAACTGGAGAGTTTTGCAGACTTAACTAAAAAAATTAATTAAAAAAAATTATAGTTTACAGAAAAAATAATTAATAGTTTAAAAAAACTAAAAAACACGCTTTAGCAGAAAAGTGACCTAAAAAGTAGAAAATAATTTAAAATAAATTTTAAATAAGAATAGAGGGATTAACAAGAAATATTTATTTTATCGTAAAAAAGCATGGGGTGCTTGTAATTGTTGTAAATATTTAATGACAGATATTGGTAAAAGTAGAGCCATTATGAAAATATCTTAAAACGCACCCCACGCTTTTTTACGATAAAATAAATATTTCTTGTTAATCACTCTATTCTTATTTTAAAATTATTTTCTACTTTTTAGTTCACTTTTCCATTAAAGCGTGTTTTTTAGTTTTTTAAACTATTAATTATTTTCTCTATAGGGTTCTTGAACTGAGCTTCCCAGAGTGCCTTCCCTCCGCCAAAATGGATGCATTTCCTATGAACACGGTGGAGATCTACCGTCTAAATTATGTTAAGGTGGAGTTTAGAATAGAAGACAACATACCCTATCCTCAATGAATATCCTACAACAATGAGTGAACCGGTTTTACTTCGCTCTGATTGGCTAATCTGAACGATGTGTGGTCGATTCGTTAAAACTCTTTTAGTAACCATTATTATAAAAGTAATATATTAAATAAAATTTAAACCTAAAAGCACTTATTTTTTTTTTATCAGCTAATTTTTAAGTTTAATCCAAAACTATGTGCGCAGATTAACTATATTACCATATAAGTTGCTATTTGCTTGGAACTACATAAGTGGGTAAAAAAAGTCTCCGTACGGAAGCCAAAGTTGCAAATAAATTAGCATAATTTCTAATCTTTTGCTTCATATCTTCAGTAACTATTGAAATATGTTTAATTTGATTCTTTAAAATAAGTTTATAATAAATGTCTGTTTTTACAAAACACAGGAAGTATTTAAATTGAAATATTTAGGCGATGTTGCTAAGTGCCATGCAAAAAAGGTTTCCATACGCCTTATGGAAATTCATTCTGACGTCTTCCACAACAGACTTGCAGTAAATTTTCGAAACTGAAGTGTACGCAAGTATCATGAGGACATGATAGCAGCAATTGTTTAATTTTAGCTTGTTGCTGATTGTCTTAAAATGGAGTTCCTAAACCTATTCTTGAGTTGGTGATTCAGTTATGAAATGATGGATTATCTATTAAAAAAAATTAGAGAAATATTTAATATATTGGAGTGTATAGTTCAATATATTATTGAAAGACACCGATGAGCTTCAAGCTTTTGAAGATAGAGATTTATCCGGAAAATCTTCAAGGCTAAAACGCTTGTTTAAAAGAAATATCGTGTAGTAAGGTTCAAGATAGTCCACGAATAAGTGCACCTTAAGTCGCACATGGCTTGAAAATTGATAAAAACATTGAAGTGACATCTCAAACGGTGAGAAATGTTATTAAAAAAGCGGGTCTGAATGGACTTGCAGCCAGTAAGAAGCCTCATATAAGTACATGTAACAGAAAAAAGAGCATCGAATTTGCAAAGTCTTTTTTAGTGATGAATTAAAATTAAATATCCAAGGGTCAGATAATCGAGTTATGGTCAGGAGAAAACGAAATTAAGAAATGTTAACTTATAATTTATGTGGAACTGTCAAACACGGTGAAAGAGGCGTTATGGTTTGAGGGTGTTTGAGAGCTGCTGCTATCGGTAATTTAAGTAGAAGGAAATAAGCATAGGTACGTGTATCTTAAATTCCAACGTAAAATGTCTTAACTATACTAAACTTCAACTTAACTAGACATCACTTAGACGGTACATCGTGACAGTGCTCATAGGTATTTAATCCATTTTGGCGGAGTGAAGACATAATTCTCGCCAAACCTTATAGCCTTTTGTTCTTTACAGGGTTGTGGTTTGGCGAACATTATGCTTTCACGCCGCCAAAATGGATTAAATACCTATGAGCACTGTCACGATGTACCGTCTAAGTGATGTCTAGTTAAGTTGAAGTTTAGTATAGTGCACATAAGCCTTTTGATAGAGATGTTTCACTTCTTTCTTCTTCGCTAATAAAACATTTATTACTTACTTGCGCTACCATAACTAGTTTTAAAATGTTTCGTGTTCATAACTTTTAAACTTGCAAAAGAATTTCTTGGGATTGAAAGGGTTATACATAAAAAAAAATAAAAAAAAAATAAAAAAATTATTATGACAAACTTTTCGTTAGCGGCCGACTGCGAGATCTTTGTATACTTAAATAATTATTTGATTTTAAAGAAGTTTTAAAAAACGTTCTTAACAACATCCATGTATGCTAAGAGCTACTAGTATTCTATGTTTTATAATTCTAGCTCCAATAGTTTGGTTGGTTGGTTGGTTGTTTTCAGATTATCTGGCACCGTCAGCAACACGAGGGCTATATTGCGCCAAAACATTCGTCCTTAGAAAAGCCAACATACATTTACAAACACCCATGCATAACACTGGACTCGGAACCCGCAACCTCGCGGTCTAGAGGCCAGCACGCTAACCACTATACCGTTTGGAGGGCCTAGATTCAGTAGAAGTGTATTAGAATTGAGATTAAAAATTTTTGAGTCCCCTTTAGAGGATTCGGTGAGGAAAATCTAGTTTTTTTATATTTTTTCATTTGTATACATGTTAATAATGCATGCAAATTTCATACTTCTTAACTCTGCTAGAAGTGCCTTAGTAATTTGATGATCAGTGAGTGAGTTTTGGGCGGATTTTAAAATATGTCGTTTTCTGCCGTTTTCGTATTTGATTAACACGGCAACCAATGCGATTGGGGACTTGAAACTTAGGGGTCTTACTAAAGTGGCTAACAGCTACCCGAAAAAAAAATCTCAGCTCTCAGGCATACTGTAATACGCAGATATGAGAGGTCAAAATACTGCTGAGTGGTTTGCGGTAAAAGATGACTGACAGTCAACTTGGCGGGTGCACTGCCGTGCAAGTAGATTAGAGGTCGGCGATATATCGATACAACGATATTTTTATCGATATTTAAAAAAAATATATAGATATTAAAAATATTGATAAAAGTCACCGATATATCGATATTTTCAAAGAAGACCAAAACTATAAGTGTTAAAAATTTCAGAAATGTAGCCCAGTTAGAAATCGTTTTGTAAAATATTTGTTAATTAATTAATTAAAAAACAAATAAGATTTCAAAATTCTGTTTTTCAAACGTTCAATTTGAAGGTCAAAACTACTTATGTTGCAAAGTTTAAAGCTGTAACCTTATTAGAAATCATTTTGTAAAATATTTAAAAATTAATTAAAAAAGTTAGTTAAAAAAGAATTAAATAAAAATTTAATATTCTGTTTTCAAAAGTCCAATTAAAAGAATAAAACAACCTATATTGAAAATTTCAGAGCTGTAGCCCTATTAGAAATCGTTATGTAATATATATATTAATTAATTAAAAAAATTAATTATAAAGGAACTAAATAAAAATTTTAAATTCTGTTATTCAAAAGTCCAATTAAAAGGCTAAAACTACTTTTGTTGAAAATTTCAGAGCTGTAGCCCTATTAGAAATCGTTTTGTAAAATATTTATTAATTAATTAAAAAAGTTAATTAAAAAAGAACTAAATGAAAATTTAAAATTCTGTTTTTCATACATGAAATTAAAAATCCTAAACTTCTTACTTTGAAAATTTCAGAACTGCAGCCCTATTAGAAGTCGTTTTGTAAAAAAATTTGTTAATTAATTAAGAAAATTAATTAAAAAATAACTAATTAAAATTTTGCATTCTGTTTTTCAAAGGTCCAATTAGAAGGCTAAAACTACTTTTGTTGAACATTTCAGAGCTGTATCTCTATTTGAAGTCACTTTGTAAAAAATAAATTAATTAAAAAAATTAATTAAAAAAGAACTAATTAAAATTTTAGCATTTTGTTTGTCATACATAAAATTAGAAAGCCAAAACTTCTTATGTTGAAAATTTCAGAGCTCTACTCTAATTTTAAGTATGTTTCTATAGATCCACAGAGCCACAAACACACACACACAGAGATTGTTTTATTATTATAGATGAACATAAATTATGCACTCACATCCAAATATCATTAATTTATTCTGATTAAAACAATTTTATTATTTATTTAAAAAAATTAGCAACAATGGGAAAGAGTTTCTTCAATAATTGGTTAAATCCTATTTTAACGCGATTGGATGATGGCAAGTTGTTCTATTAGTATTCCTTAGTATAGAATGCATCGACATCGGCATCGAATCTATCTGCCAATTTTCTGCCCTATTGGATGACGACAAGGGGATAAATTAGGTCTCCGCAGATTTTAAAAATTTTGGGCCATTTTAACGCGATTGGATGACGGAAAGTTGGTTTATTAGTATTCCTTTAAAGCGACCTTTTAGTGACAGTAACAGCCACAATGCATTATCATCCACATCGAACCTATCTGCCAAGTTTCAACCCGATTCGATGACGGCAATGAAGTTAATTAGACCTCCGCAGATTCCACCCTTATCGACAAACACACACAAATCTATATTATATATATAATTCTCTTGCGTAACGTCCAAATTCAGCTGTATTTCTGTGAGCAGAATGGCAACGACTTACTTCAAACATCCGATCACAAATCTCTATATATATAAGGCAAAGCCCTCACTCACTCACTCACTCATTCACTGACTCACTCACTCATCACTAATTCTCCCACTTCCCACATAGTCACAACTCTGAAAATCGGCACTAATATCAACAATGGTAAAAATAGAAAAAGTAAGCTATTCCGATCTCGATTAACCCACTTTAAGGGGTCGAAAAGGGGTTAAACGTTCCAAACGGGGGACATTCGAATATCCCACTTCCCATTTGGTCACAACTCTGAAAATCGGCACAAATATCAACAATGGTAAAAATAGAAAAAGTAAGCTACTCCGATCTCGATTAACCCACTTTAAGGGGTCGAAAAGGGGTTAAACGTTCCAAACGGGGGACATTCGAATATCCCACTTTCCATTTGGTCACAACTCTGAAAATCGGCACAAATATCAACAATCGTAAAAATAGAAAAAGTAAGCAACTCCGATCTCGATTAACCCACTTTAAGGGGTCGAAAAGGGGTTAAACGTTCCAAACGAGGGACATTCGAATATCCCACTTCCCATTTGGTCACAACTCTGAAAATCGGCACAAATATCAACAAAGACAAACATAAAAAAATTAAGCTATTCCGAGCTTGATTAACCTACTTTATGGAGTCGAAAAGGGGTTAAATGTTCCAAACGAGGGATATCCGAATGTTCCTCTTCCAATGTAGTCATAATTCTGATATTTGGTGCAAATGTTAAAAGGACAAATTTAAAAAAAAAAAAGTTATTCCAATATCGATTAATGAATTTTTAAGGGATGAAAAGTCGACGCAACATTGAAACTATACGAGGATTATTTTAATGTCTCAATTCCAATACAGCTACTACTTCGAAATTTAAAACAAAGAGCAAACATAAACACAATAAACTATTTCAATCTCGATTACGTAATTAAAAGGGTCCGAAGGGAATTAAACGTTCTAAACGAGGGATATTCAAATGCCTCTTTCCAATATAGTATTCACAATTATAAATTTCGTTAAAATTGTCAACAAAGGAAAGTTTCTATTTTGATAAATCAATTTGTCGGGATCGAAATGGGTGCAAACGTCTGAAATGTAGAATACGTGAATGTCTTTTGATCGCTAAAATGTTAATGGTAAAATTTCGTAGCGCAGCACGGGCATTCAGCTAGTCTTCTATATGTACTTCATGCACGAATTTCCAAATTCAGCACCCCAGCCAATCACAATATATCTTTCGAAATTTGACTAATGCATCTGGCAACAGCAACAACTTGGATTCACTATATTTTGTTTTTCTTATTACAGTCTACAGATATAAATTATTGCCTATTTAAAACGTATTGATTTAATAGTTACAACTATACAAGAATAAATAGATCCAAGATGTGTACATTTCTTTTGGATTATAATTCCGGATAAACCAGACTTTTCGGAAAAGTTATCTGCTGGAACATGTTCCGGAGGTCGCCTGGTTGCATTCATCGTTAAATCGCCAACTTTCAAAAAGTCGCTAAGAGGCATTGTGCAGTGAATCTGAACCTATATTCATTTCTAATAAATGCAAATTCAGCTTTTACGAATTAAAAACTATCAAAATAACGAATAAAACCACCCACTCAACTTCAAAATTTCATATGAAATTAAAAAAAAAAAAAAAAAAAAAAAAAAAAAAATTTGCGAAATAAGGCTAATTTTCTTGCCAAATTTGGTTGATTGAAGGCTGTCACTGTTTTATTTTATTTTCTAAGTATCGCAAAAAAGATTATGCGAACGTATAATTGCTTCGTTAAGAAATTTCGATAAGCAGCTTTAATTATTTTGGCGTTTCATACGAAACCAGCCGGTAAATTTTAATTGTTCAATGAAATAACCGATTATGTAAGATACTGTTTATTTGTGTTGTTTTCCAAGAACTTTCTACTACGTTGGCACACTGTCCCTGCTTAACGCGTCTCGACAGCAGTAGGATAATGACGTGGCAAGTATTCTGGCTCTTCATAAATAACAAAACGTTTTCAGTTTCATGGCATTATGCAGCTGAAATAGCTTTTTGCTAGGGCATATTTTAAATGCTTCACTTTGAGGCGTGCAAAGGAATCCAAGGGGATTGCATAGCAATCCAGGGGGTTGGCGAGCATCAGCAAGCAGGGTGCAGAGCCCCCTAGTATTAATATAAAGGATTTAAAAAGATTTGTAAATATACTTCATGTATATATTGTGAGCCAAATTTATTAATAGACATTTTTCCCAACGCCCTGTGAAATGTTAGCTATTCACTGCGAAGACAATAAATTAAATAGTGTAGTTAATGCATCTTAATTAACAGTTTTCGGAAGCATAAACAATCCTAATTACAATCAAGGATGCTCGTAAAGAAAATTATCAAGGTGGCTCTAAGGCACTAATTGTCATTTATTTCGCATTTATCCTTCAATGAACAATCGGGGTTTTTTTTTTATAGCTATATAGCCATTCCAAGTTCTTGGAAGTTTTAGGAGAAAGAATCTTCGCTTTCAAGTCGGCGTATTTGAATAATATTAACATAATTTAACGTGTCATTTCTAAATTAGAAACTATTGATTTATGACTAATTAAAGTTTTTCAACATATTTCTTCATGGTGCAAAGGAATTTATAAAAATAGTGTTTTTATAACAACGTGCAAAAAATTAAACTTTTTTTTAATGATTTTGAATAAAAAATAGTGGCAAAAGTAGCACTTTTTCGCGTGGAGTACGGAAAAGTAACTTTTTACCAATAGTGTGAAAAAATATTTTCTCGCACCCCTCGTGCTCAAATATCATACATTCTTAGCATTGAAATGATATGGTTGGTTGGTTGGTTGGTTGGTTTGTTGGTTGGTTGGTTGGTTGATTGGTTGGTTGGTTGGTTGGTTGGTTGGTTGGTTGGTTGGTTGGTTGGTTGGTTGGTTGGTTGGTTGGTTGGTTGGTTGGTTGGTTGGTTGGTTGGTTGGTTGGTTGGTTGGTTGGTTGGTTGGTTGGTTGGTTGGTTGGTTGGTTGATTGGTTGGTTGGTTGGTTGGTTGGTTGGGAGTGGAAAGGAAGGACTTTGTGAACTAGCACCTGCCTCCGCGTACATATGTGAGAGAACCACCTCTCTGGAACAGGTTGAAGTAAAAAAAAGAAACAAAAAAAAGGGGGGGGGGAGGTCAAATCATTTCGTTGCAGAAGGAATTCTGTGATGTTGCCATTTTAATGCTTTCTCCGGGTGAGGACGTGGACACACACGTCGAGCTGCAAACCTCCGTGAAATGATTCTGAAGAAATTCAGTTACTCGAGTTTCCAACGTTACTAAATATATATATTAAAAATAGTTTTTGCACGTGACTATAAAAAATATTGTATGCAACACGAGGTAATTTAAAATTGAAATATTTTTATTTATTTTTTTTAAGAAAGGACGAAGGTTTAAAATGTATGTCTTGTGATGGTTTTGACATGCTTATTTAAATTGATCAGGTATTTTGGAACGATGCGCGGGGTCCGGCATGAACTGGTCAGTCTTCCCCAAACCCCTGTTTCTGACATGGCAAATACCGCTGTGCTACCTGTAGTACTCACAATAAAAAACAATTAATTCAAATGATCAAAATCGTGATCAATAAGTTAATACATCGAGTCATGAGAACAAAGAAAAAGAAACGTTAAAGATGAAACAAATATTTAGTAACAAATCACTAATTACTATTGGAAGTAGGCTTAATTTCTGTGGATTCTGGGAAAAAGTAGGGTACAATTAATCAGACAAAGAAGGGAGTTCGATTTACAGGCTGGTAAGGTTATTGAGGAATCGAGGACGTGTCGGTCTTGGGATCAGTTTGTGGCTGTGAGATGGTTGGAATCGATGTGGCCATTTGGACATCCTTCAGGAGAGGATTGGGATCAATTCTGGCTGTGTCATGTTTTGAATCAATGTGACCGTCTGGATATTATTCAAGAGAGGATTGGGATCAATTTGGAGGTGGAATGGCTGAAACCGATGTGACCGTCTGCACATCTTTCAGGAGATGATTGGGATCAATTTAGGACTGTGGGTTGTTATAAATCAATGTGGCCGTCTGGATATCCTTCAAGAGAGGATTGGGAGTAATTTGGGTCAATGGAATGGTTGAAATCAATGTGACCGTCTGCACATCCTTTGATAGAGGATTTGGATCAATTAGGGGGGGCTGTTGAATGGTTTAAATCGATGTGACCGTCTGCACATCTTTCTGGAGATAATTGGGATCAATTTAGGGTTGTGGGAGGGTTGGAATTGATGTGGCCATCTGAACATCCTTCAGGAGATGATTGGTAATCTTTCGAGGATGCGAGCTTCTCCTGAAATCTGTATGTCCTGGGACTCTTCCTCTGCTTACAGTTAGGCTTTGGACACCTCATCTTGTCCGCGATCTCCGTTCCGATTTGAAAATTAATAGCAGAAGCCGTCTCACTTGTCAACTAATGGTATTAAAAAAATAATGAATTGGAGTTTCCCTCCGAGAGCTTGTTAAGCCTTTTTATATTCTCATAATTATATGTTCCATACATTTTAGGAACATCCAATAGCACTTCGAGGTCCTTCCTCAAGATATTACCTCATCTACTTTTCTGCTCGATTCCCCAGTAGTGCGTAAATTGTGACCTGGCATACACTTGAACTGTAGTGGCCCCTCTTGTACCAAACCATACCAATTCTACTTCCCTCAAGTACGAATTACCATTAAATCAGGGGTAGATCTTCACTTGAACCTCCCATGCATATAAAAATTGTGATAGTGAGCTTGCACTATCATAAGGAATTAGCAAGTAAAAACTCTAGTTTGAATTTCAACAACTTAGTAAAAGCTTTCATGAGAATAAACTTCAGTGGCATATTTCTCTGTGCTAGTAAAAGCATATTTCTCTATGTCACTTAATGAATGTTTCGGCGCATTATAGCCCTCGTGTTGCTGACGGCGCCAGATAATCTGAATACAACCAACTATGTCACTTAATGAAACAATACAAATATTTGCTTATTTATTTAATGTTTTTTCAATTAGGAATTTGAGAGTAAGATTGTAGAGTAAAAATGTAATTTAAGGAACGTATGCTAAAATTTATTGTTATTTATACCTTTAATATTTTTAATTATGAATTTAAGAAAAAAATTGCTATATCAGCGCGATTGGATGATGGCAAGTTGGTTTATTAGGATACCGTAAAAGCGACTCAGTGGAAGTGACAGTTGCCAAAATTTGATAGAATGCATTGTCATCGACATCGAATCTATCTACCAAGTTTCAGCCCGATTGGAGGAAGGCAAGGTGGTTAATTAGGCCTCCACATATTTGCCCATTATCGATAAAATACCCCTAAAAATACATACAAAATCGAACTTAATATAAAGGATTTAAAAGGAACTTTAGTTGAAGTTGTGTTATTCACAAGTAAATGTAGGGTTTATCAAAACGAAAAGCCCGATTTTCTCTATTTAATCAATATCTTTATGATGACAAGTTTCATTCATCTCTCCCGACAATCTCCAAGGAAGTACAGTGCGTAAAAAAAATCAAAAATCCGAACGATGGCTCTATCTTCTATTGTAATTGATGACATAACAAAAGTGAAGTACCGTTGTAAATTGTGGAAGGTCTTTATTATGTGTAGATTATTATTTTTTTTTTTATCATGAGGGGTCATCTACATATTAAAACTAAACCAAACTTTAAAAAAAAAGTTCAAAGGCCACCCCATAATATCAAACCATATTTAGATTTAGAATTTAAAAAAAAAAAAAAACGTCTAAATACCAAATTTCATAATTTTCCAATGAGTGGTTAATTAATTAAACGATGTCCAAAAATATGATAAATTAATATTAAATAGAAAATAAGTTTTTTTTTTTTTTTTTGCGTGTTTATAATCTTTGAAACATTCTCCTTATTCTGGCAAATTTTTGAGCTGATACGATTATTGCAATTGCAGAAAAACTATGTTTTTATGGAGAATTTAGCATTGCTGCAATAGCTGCTTTGATGTTTCGAACGCACTTTTCTCAGTTCGTGATTTTTGAAATTCCCACATTACTCGAAATGGTAAAACTTCAGCAAATATGAATGAAATGTCTTGAAATTTTTTGTGTGTATCATTCTTAATATCTATTTAACAAAAATAGGCATGGGTTTTTGAATAAAATAAAAACTTTTTTTTTACAAACTTAAATGTTGAAAAACACACGTTTTTTACACTTTTTTTACCTATAGGTACAGTAACTATCGTTTTTCTCGAAAACTATTTTGCCTATTCTAAATCCGATGCCTAAAAATTTAATGTATATTACTAGGAACATTTAAAAAATTAAAAAGATAGAATTTGAAATTTGATGATTTTTTTTTAAATTTGAAAATTTTGAAAATTTAGAGCACTAGTGAACTTTTTTTTAATAAAATTGAGTTTTTACTTAGTAATACCTCCAAATATGTTAAAATTATAATTTTAAAGGCTTAAATAAAAAAAAAATAGAAAGTTCGAAGAGTTCCAAGTCCCCTTAAAAAGATGACTTCCGCTCAACAGAAGGTGTTTTACATTCTACAGTTTAACAAGACGAAGTCAGTAATTACAGTGCGATACAGAAAGGAACGTGTTTTTGTACTATCATTATTTACAACCAGTGAGGACCAGTTTTCAGGCATCGTCAATGTCATTACTTTGCAGAAACTATGAGACGAATTTAACTATTGTTTTGATGTTACACATACTACTGGAGGTGAACACGTAGAACATTTTTAATACCATTGGATGAAACTTTAGTACTACTTTGTGAGGTTTTTTTTTTTTTTTTTTTTTTTTTTTTTTTTTTGCACTCTGTTCCTAGTATGTAGTTTGAAAAATCGTCTGCACTTACTTTCTTGAATAAAATTTCCAAACTGTCGTTACATTTCGAGAATATAATTGTTTAAATAATTTTATTTCAACACGTATTTAGAACTAGCGTCAGCAAAAAAAGATATATAGTATTTAACGTGTACAGTATTAAAAAAAAATCCATCAATGTCCTTGTTCTTTAGTTGCTTTGCTTTTGAATTTACATATAAACACGTCAAGCCTATTTTGCTACGTCTTCCCTGTTGAATCTGATTCGTAATTCGATGATCATTTGGTTGGTTGGTTGGTTGTATTCAGATTATCTTGCGCCGTCAGCAACACGAGGGCTATAATGCGCCAAAACATTCGTCATTAGACAAGCCAACATGCATTTTCAAACACCCATGCCTAATACGGGACTCGAACCCGCAACCTTGCGGTCTAGAAGCTAGCACGCTAACCGCTATACCGTTTGGTCGGCAATATAATCATTTGGATTGAATTGAATTTGTATCATGTCCTATTCTACTTCTGGTTACTTGAGTAGTTAGTGTACTGCATATCAGAAGAATATCTCCCGCCATAATATTTAACGTTGTCTGTTGCCATGGTAGCAAGACTAGCCCCATTTTCCACAGGGGATTCTAGGAGAAAGACATCTATATCTACTTTTTGAACATATTGGATGCCAATATTATGTATGCATTGCCCACCCCTATTCAAAATAGAAGAATCTTATTTCTATATCAACCGCCCCCTATCAGGCTAAGTAGTGGGGAGCTATTCTCCGGAAAAAACAGATAGTAATTTTCTTTATCATTGGCCATCAATTTCTTTAATCTTGAGCCAACAGAAACATATTAAAAAGTTTAAGAAAATTAATTCTTTGTGATTGATATATTGCTTACTTTCGATGATATCTATTAATTAGCTTAATAACAAAGTGCTGATTAATTACTTCATTTTAATATTTTGTAGTCGGTTTCTTAATTCTTAGTAATTAGACTTTGGAGGTTATTGTCCATAGGCAGTTTGCCTCGTCATTATAACGAGCTAATTATCAAGAATGATTGATGGCGAGTATAATTTTTACTTTCAATTTCCCATATGTACACATAGGGCAATGAAAGTATAGTATTCAGTTAAAAAATTTACATTTTCCCACGTTTTCGAACATCCTGATTTCAAGAAAGCGATCTAGAAAAAATGTCTGTCTGTGTGTACGTCTGTCAGCATAACTCCCGCACAAATTGACCAACGATGTTCGAATTTGGTGTGCGGGTTGGTGATGGCCCAAGGACCTACCTTTAAGGTTTTAGTCAAAATCAATGTTGGGCATAAGGTAGCTGCCATTGAAAAAAATCATGTTTTTCAATAATTGCTCTAACGATTTTGTTCAAAATCGGTCTGGTAATGCCTCTGATGGTGTTCTAAACATTCCCACTTCCGAAATTCCCATAAAAATACGATAAAAGAGTAAAAAGTTTAAAAACGAGTGCCTTTAACACAGAGCACTCTGCACTGAGCATCGTCCATCAACGATTGATTTTTTTGTTTTTCACGCACAAAAAAAGACAAGCGATCAAATCAAAGCACCAATTTTGCCATTTTAGCAAAAATATCATCAAACTGACCGTTTTTATTTAAGTGAGTGAAAATAAGAAAATCGTAAGTAACATCATGTTAAATTTTACTGCAATGACCAATACTATATAATGTAATTGAAAGTAGTGCGATGTTCCACACCCATAGCTTTTATTAAATGATCAGTATTGCATGGCAAAGAACGTGTATTTGCTAATCTCAATTTTGGAGATAGAGATTTGGAGAGTGTGGTAAGACAGTCATTAATTTTAAGAGAATTAGACAGAGTTAAAAATATCATTTTGACTCATTTTGGGGAATCACAGCGCAACTGCGTAATTAGATCATTATTTTACAATTTGGTATCCCTCCACTCATCCTAATAATATTTCAAACTGAATTTCGTGCCATATTCTATCCAAATCTTTATAGCATAGACGGGACTTCTAACATGATTTTGTTTTCTTAATTTTCATATAATTAAATGTTACCTGTTAAAAAGTAATAAGTTGAATTTAGCAACTTCGTATCGCACAAACGCACTGCCATTAGATAAAATTGTCTTCTTAAAAGAGTCCCGCTGATTTGTAGCTTTTATAAAATGAGTATTTCCACTCTTTTAATGGGACATGGGACACTTTTTTCAAAATTTTATAGTTTTGCTTAGAATTGAATAAAATTTGGCACAAACATAAAATATATTACTTATAAGACAACTACAAAATTTGAGCAAACAATACAAAGTAAATAGTAAATTATGGAGAAAAATGCATTAAAATAACACGAAATTTTAACTTTTTTCAAAATGCTCCTCACGACACAATATATTAACGAGCATGAAAGAAAAATTTGAAATGGTTAATCAATATATTATAAATATTTTCACATATGCTTTTATCTTTAGGTTCTATAGTTGAACAGAAATAAAATTTCAAAATTGGCGCTAGTGATTTTTCATTAAAAAATGCACAAATTTCAAATTCTCAACATGAATAAAACCTCCTTATAGTACATTAAAAATTATTTCTGCAAAAAATTAGGTGGATTTATCAAAAAATGAATCGCAAGGAGCTTTTCAAACATACGTAAAATGTGAAAAAGCGAAGCTGAGAAAAATGCATTTTTAACTGTTGCCAACAAGTGTGCAATAATAATAATCCCACTTAAAATCATCGAATTTCAAAAATTCAAAAGCGAAATTAAAGCTAGTGACGTCAGCAATTTTTATAAAACTAAAACGAAAAACGTCCTTTTCGGTGATATTTTTGCAGTTTCAGAGTCCCATGTCCCCTTAAGGATATAGACTGAGAGGAGACTACCAAATGCGCCATAACTTTCTAAATAATGAGCATTTTTTTTTTTTTTTTTATTTGGTAACCCTCACTTTTTAATTTTCAATTAAGAAGGTTGCAGACGATTCAGATATCTGGCGACGGTCTACTTGCATCTATTTAAAGGGAGCCAAGTTGGCAATAAACATTACGTCACTATGATGACGTAACTGATGTCGCCAATTTGGCTTACTTTTAAAAGATACAAGTTTTACCGAGGCAGAGATCAGAAATCGTTGGCGCTTTTTTTCATTGAAAATCAAAATACAGTGGGTTGCCAGATGAAAAAGGTTGTTCTCTTTTTGGCAAGTTATGACATATTTGGCAATCGGATTTTAGTTCAGCTCATTCCAAGTCGATTTTTGATTAGTTTCGGCCATTTTTACCACAGGATTCCAGTGGATTCGTAATCTACTCACTTTTCTCCAATTTCTATGAAAAATTCAGAATGATGTTCGATGAGGTCCAAAAATTGCAGTCGCCTCTCTGACTAATATACTTTCTTTCGAAACTTGCACTTCCAGTAACGAGCACTGACACACAAAATAAAACTACAAAATCTAGATTGTAAAGAACAATAAACATTACGGTATAACTCAAAATTTGCCAATTAACATTCAAAGCATCTTGCAATCGGTTCACAACCAGCGTATCTTCAAATAGCTGAGAACGTTATTCTGAAACAAGACCAAGTTCTTATCAGTTGTATTTTCCTAAATGATATGTTTGCCTCTTCACAGAACGCTAATGTCTCTGAATAAGTATATTTTAAGAATCATTATCAGCCTATTTTTGTCCTTATAGGCCACTGTGGCCCATCGACAGCACATAAGATTAAAAAACAAATTTTACGATGTGGATTTTTTCTTTTTTTACATAGTTGTAATTTATCCCAAATAATATGTGTTAAGTATGTAGAACAGAGTTCTCCACTACGTGCCCGAAGAAACTATACGAAGAAGCATTCAGCAAGATGGTTTTGATCTAGAATAAATACAGGAATAACTTAAGTGAATCTCATTTGGACAATTTATTAAGATTGGCTGCAACAAATACAGCGACAGACATTGACTCTATCATAAAATAAACTGAACGATTTCGACCGTCATCGTTTCACAATATTGATATCGACTAAAACAGACTAATCTAGAAGTACAGCTTAAATACTTTTATTAAAAATTAGATCAAGTCCCACTGTCACTTTAAAACAAAAGATTCACTTCTTTTTTAGACATTAATTTACTAATAATGAAAGTTATTATATTTTAATCATTTAAAAAAAATATATTCAATTATCAATTGTTAATTTATTACAATAAAAAAAAATCAATATTTGTTTTCAGTATATTGTTATTATTCAATTGTTATTGTTCAATATATTGTTATATTTGTTTTCAATATTTGTTTCAATATATTGTTAAATCTATAATAATCAAAGATACATATTTTGGTGTATCTGGCCCGCGAAACGCACCAAAATAAGTCATACTGCCCGCCACTAAAAGTTAGTGACGATCGCTGTTATAGGCCCAATGCTTAATTCTTCGGGCCATAATATATTGTTATGAATTTTTCCACTGAGGCAATGGTGGCACAGTTTTCACGGTTTAAAAATATTTATTCTCTCTTCAGAAAACTCACAAAATTTATTCACAGGCAACAGTTTAATTACTCTCAAGCTTCAACACAAGCTTCAACAAAAATAACTTCGAATTCAGCGATTATACAAGCTCACTCCAATAGGTAAACAAAGCGATCAGCTTTCAACGAAGTCCGAAGTCAATCTGAAAAACTTTCCCGTTCTCCAGTCTTTTATATACAAGCGCGTGAGACATTCTCGAAATTTCCAGCCAATTCATAGAAAAGAAATATCTCGAAACTTCTCGATTGCTTTAGGTGTTGCCACCTTTTTCTAACTTGTATAATCGCTATTAATTAATAAATAAAATAAGATAAAAATAAATTACAATAGAATTTTGAAATAATACGTCACTATTTACAATACATACAGACAATTTTTGCAACAATATGTATTATTTTACCTGCGACATACTTTTCCAGACATAGCAGAAGTAATAGAAGCTGCTTGGCCTAATTTGAAGGAACATTTTAAAAATACAATGCAAGTACTATACGATGCAAATTTGAAAGTCTACAACAGGCTCAAGGCCCAACATGGTTGGTAGAGAAAAAAATATGTATAAAAATATATCTACATTTATTATAGAAATTTTGCACCGCAAATAAGACATTTCATTACTGGCCAGATGTTGTTTTAATTTCAAAACCTTTGTTTCAGAAATTAGGATAGTGGCTTTTTCGACTTTCAAAATTTTGTTGAAAGAATTCCAAATAAATAACGTATATAATAGTCTTCATCTCATCATTATTTTTTAATTGATAACCAACATAGTATAACGATTACATTTTTCATCATAAAAAATTTAGAAATATTAAAATCCGGCAAATTTAAAATGAGGGCGGGGGGGGGGCGTCATGGACCTCTAGGGGGAGCCCCTGAGTAGAGATATTATTCATTTAAAATAAGAAAATCCGGAGATAGTGTTTATAGGGGTAAAAATTGCAATTCTGTAAAATCAGGTTGGTTGGTTGTTTTCAGATTATCTGGCGCCGTCAGCAACACGAAGGCTATAATGCGCCGAAACATTCGTCATTAGACAAGCCAACATACATTTACAAACACCCATGCCTAACACGGGACTCGAACCCGCAACCTCGTGGTCTAGAAGCTAGCACGCTAACCACTATACCTTTTGGTATCTGTAAAATCAGGAAAAATTAAGATAGTGTCTACGAATGTACAGATATTATTTTACATTCACAATAAAACTCATATGGTCACCTAGCTCCTTTTTCGCAACTGTACAAAATAATTCCGCGGGAACACTGACGCCATCTTGATTTCTCTTTGTAAGAAAGCAGAGTGAGTAAAAATCTTTCATCACTTAATTAGCTCAAGGCGAAGAATTTTCGGTAGAAACCTTGGGATGTGATCTAATTATGCAAAGAATTATCGGACATAATAACTTATTAGCTACAAATTGATCCGTCAAGATTATAATCTTGACCAACTTTTGATGGCAATGATGCCTTCATCTACTTTAAGGAAATTGGAGAAAATTGGAGCTAGAGTGCCGGTATGTCGAAATCCTTAGCTGTCAAAATGGAGCGACTAACAAGCAATTTATTTTTAACTTCTACCTGCAGAAGGAAGAGTAATTGTTTAATTAGATACGTTTTGTTCTCTTCTTTTTACTTTCAATTACCCATATGCATAATACATAAAAGTATAGCATTCGGTCAGAAAAAAAATCAAATTTTTTTTTCTCATTTCTCCACGTATTGGAACTCCCTGATTTCAAAAAAATGATCTAGAAAAAATGTCTGTCTGTATGTGTGTCTGTGGTCAGCATAACTCCCGAACAAATTGACCTGCGATGTTCAAATTTGGTGTGATGGTTGGTGATGCCACAAGGACCGACCAATAAGGTTTTCGTCAAAATCGCCCATGCGCATAAGGTAGCTGCCATTGAAAAAAATCATGTTTTTAAATGATTGCTAAAAAAAACCGGCTCCAAATCGCTTAAGGTGTTTTAAACATCCCCACCTCCGAAATTCACGTATAAATGCTTTAATAGCAAAAAAAGTTGAAAAACGAAAGCCTTAAACACAGAGTTCTCTTTCCTTGAGCATACCTCATCAACGATCGTTTTTTCTTCTCCCCCTAAGTTTCACTTATAATAAAGGATAATATGAGAATTATCGAAAAATACATCGTCACAATCACAATTTTTTTATTTTTTATGCAAAGGCCCATACAAGAATTATAGCAAAAAAATAACATCGCCATACTGGCCTGTAATTGAAAAATGTGCGATGTTCCACACCCCAAGCTTCTAATGCCAACGAAGAGAGAAAAATCTGTTTAAAAAGTAATGTTCTGAATTGTATTTGAAGAATGAAAATTCAGATTTACTCATAAAGGTGTTTAATAAGATAATATTAAAATGACTATTCATTACGGTGCGTCTTATATGCCACTAAAAAATTAATTTTTAAATTTTTAACGCGACACCCTTTCAAATGCTCTCTTTTGGTAAGAAAACGCATGTGTAAAAATTTTGAGTGATTTAAATAAAATTTAGGAGTTGCTACCGGCAATTGAAAAATTTTCACTACATGGAAAAAATCAAGTTTTTTCACTTTAAAATATAAAACTGTCAGAAAAAGAAAAATCTCCATTGTCAACTTTTTTTATTACATATAATCATTAATAAACTTTGTACACACTACATACGTTTGTAATACGTACAATGTGTATTTATATTTTATTATGAAATTTTAATCATGAAATAAAACTGTGAGGTCATGAATTTTTATTTTCAAAAGAACGTGGTCATTGAAAAGTTATAGAATTTTTTTGGCCCAAGAGTATAAACCCTTATGCATCTGTACAAACTATCGCAAAAAGCTCATACGCTTTAGAAAGAAACCTCAGGTCTTTTGAACTGATACCTCCCTTCCCTTCCGCCCAGGACATTGGGGGTCTATGTGACAAAGGATGCAATTTCAGTTATAAATATCACCCTATCAAGAAAATTGTAAATTTAATATGAATCAAATATAATTTGCACGGCACCTCTGATTTCACGTACTTTTTAATAGGCCCATAATTTAGCGGAGACTTTTTTTCTGTTTAGTTTTCCATAACGTTTGTCAGTTTTCCTTATTCTAAGTTTAGTTCAAATTAAAATGAGTGTAAAAACATTTCTGATAAAAGTACGATAAGTTTCTTCACAATGATTGCTTCTTAAAAATTTAAGGTTTTTAAGTATCCACTTTCATTGTATTGGTGATTATTCATTCTGTAAAATCACGTGGCAATTCTATTAAAACTTTTATCTTGTTTTCATTCAACTTGTTTCCTTCAAATTATAAAAATATATAAATATATCTAGCAAGTCAAGTGCCCTGTCAGTCATCGGTGATGACACTAATCTTTTCGTTTAGGCCTCGTCAGCCATCGGTGGCTAACAGTGTAAAATATGATATAAAACTAAAAAAAATTACATTGTTTTAAATAATTACTGAAAATGTACTTAATATTTATTTATTACAGTATTATATCATTAACACTTTGAATGGCATGTCATCAATCGGCGGCTGACACTAAACTTTCCGTTTAGACCGCGCGTCAACCACCGGAGGCTTTTCCAGTGAACTATTGCAGACCAAACGGTATAGTGGTTAGCGTGCTAGCTTCTAAACCGCGAGGTTGCGGGTTCCGAGTCCCGTGTTGGCATGGGTGTTTGTAAATGTATGTTGGTTTGTTAAATGACGAAATGTTTCGGCGCATTATAGCCCTCGTGTTGCTGACGGCGCCAGATAATCTGAAAACAACCAATCCAGTGCGCTGTTACTTTTCCCTCACCTATAATTTGTCATAGTGCCTTTCTTAGTACATTTGAAAGTGCAGGAAGTCTTAGTTTTTGAAGTACTATTGATACTTCAATATTAAATATACTCTTTCCAAAATGCCTTTGGCCGACCAAACGGTATAGTGGTTAGCGTGCTGGCTTCTAGACCGCGAGGTTGCGGGTTCGAGTCCCGTGTTAGGCATGGGTGTTTGTAAATGTATGTTGATTTGTTAAATGACGAAATGTTTCGGCGCATTATAGCCCTCGTGTTGCTGACGGCGCCAGATAATCTGAATACAACCAACCAACCGACCAAACGGTATAGTGGTTAGTGTGCTAGCTTCTAGACCGCGAGGTTTCGGGTTCGAGTCCCGTGTTAGGCATGGGTGTTTGTAAATGTATGTTGGTTTGTCAAATGACGAAATGTTTCGGCGCATCATAGCCCTCGTGTTGCTGACGGCACCAGATAATCTGAATACAACCAACATGCCTTTGTGAAAAATTGCCTACCTAATAATTTTAAGTCTGAGGTCTGGCAACGCCGAGTAAACGTGTGGAATGAATATCTATAAGCATTTCATTCTATACGTAAATATATTCTACTGCGATTAAAAACAATGACTCTATTCTATTTACACAGCTGTTGGTTGGTTGTTTTCAGATTATCTGGCGCCGTCAGCAACACGAGGGCTATTATGCGCCGAAACATTCGTCATTTGACAAAGCCAACATACATTTAGAAACACCCATGCCTTACACGGGACTCGAACCCGCAACCTCGGTGACCTGAAGGGGAATTTCTTAAGAATTCATGAGGCGCTTAACGTTATAATCTAAAAGAAAATTTTGTTTACCAATATCCATTTAGTTTCTACCTTGGTATATACAATTTTAACATTTCATTAAAGAAATTAAATTATTAATTTGTTTGGAAGCGTGTTTCCTCAGACGCTTTTGTGTAATCCACTTACATCGACGGATTACATTAATTTCCTGTTCCTGAAAACACTAAAATTGATTAAAAAAAAAAACTTTTTTTCATTACCTTTTGTTAACATGAGGGTTATTGAAAGTACTGTATGCGATAAAAAAAAAATCCGATTAGTTTGCTTCTATTTCTACACGTTTTGAAAAGTACAGAGTTTAAAAACGTTGTCTAGAAAAAATGTGTGTATGTAGTCAGCATAACTCCCGAACGGAAGAACCTACGATTTTTAGTTTGTTGGTTGGTTGTTTTCAGATTATCTGGGCCGTCAGCAACACGAGGGCTATAATGCGCCGAAACATTCGTCATTTGACAAGCCAACATACATTTACCAACACCCATGCCTTACACGGGACTCGGAACCCGCAACCTCGCGGTTTAGAAGCTAGCACGCTAACCACTATACCGTTTGATCGGCCCTACGATTTTTAACTTTAGCATGCGAGATGTAGGTTACTGTAGAACTTGTCATTTTGGTTTTCGTGAAAATTGCGCATGTGTATAAGGTAGCCACCATTTTAAAAAAATACTGTCAAAAGGCTGTAAAGATTTTGATCAAAATCACTGTGGTGATGCCTTAAGATGTTCTAAACACTTCCTTTTTCAGAAATTTCTGCAGAAATGCAGTAACGGCGTAAAAAGATTAAAAACAAATGTCTATAACACTGAGGTTTTTTTTTTCCCTGGAGAATAGTCCATTAACGACTGTTTCTCTTCCTCTGCTTCACTTACAATATAATGTAAAAATTATTGAAAAGTATATAGCAAAATTTGCCTTTTTTTTTTTTTAAATTTTTTGGTCAATGCAAAAATTATCTTCAAATTGAGCTTCAATTTGGCCATTTTTTTAACTGAATGAAAATATGGAAACTGTAAATAACGCCAATTTATGCCAAACTGAAATGCAGACTAACTAGTATTATAGTGTAATTCAAAATTGTGATGTGATTCATCGACTCTATGATTGTTGTGTTCTTAAAAATCAAAAAGCGACATACACAAATAAGTTTTATTAATTTTCAATAAAAATAATGAGAGGTATTTACAAATGAGAAGAGAATCTTACTAATTATATACTCAACTAATATACATATGAAACATTTCTATAAAAAGACCATTCGAAGATACAATATAATGCACAAAATTTTAAATATTCATATGTGTCTTTACTTGTATTCCAAATTTCTCTAGCATTTTGCATCATATTAAACATCTGAATAGATTTGTTAATGTTTCGCACATAAAAACAAATCGTGATTGTGTTTAAATAATTACTTAAATCTAATGCTTTTTATACATTAAAGTGAGGATATATAAGTACACATAATTTCTGGAGATATATAGAGCAACTTTTGGTTAAATATAACTTATTTATACTGCTTAAATACATAACTTAGAGGAAACGCATAACTGTCTATCACTAACTTTTATACAAAATATTTGGGAAACCTGGTCTTTTAAATGATAATTCAATTATTTAAAAGACTTATTATCATAAAAAAATACAGAAGCATATTAAAAAAAAAATAAGAAATCGAAATTCGTTGCAAAAAAACCTTATTAACTTCATTTTTAATTCATAAACTACATAATACAAAAAAACATTGAGAAATCTTGAGGGAAAGGGGAATTTTTAATATTAAATTATAATGTAGCTAACGAAATCATGAAATATTTCTTAACAAAACTAATTAGTTAAATTCTCATTAATAAAACGGTTGCAAAATATAAAACATATCGAAATTTTTTATTTTGATAAAATTTCATAAAAAAAAATATTTAAAAAATCACTATTAAGCTTATCTTAAAATAACCCCCCCCCCCCCCTACGGACTTGGAACGAGACATAATGACAATAGATTTCGTAGTAACTAAGTCAATAATATCACTCATAACACCTTTTAAACGCCAAAATCAATTGATAAACATCAAAAATGCATCAATAGTAAAATTAAAGACGTCTATACTAAACTTCAACTTGACATCACTAGACGGTAGATCGTCACAGTGCTCATAGGTATTTAATCAATTTTGGCGGCATGAAAGCATAATGTTAACCAAACCACAACCCTATAGAGAACAAAAGGCTATAAGGTTTGGCGAGAATTATGTCTTCACTCCGCTAAAACGGATTAACTGCGTATGAACACGGTGAAGATCTATCGTCTAGTGATGTCAAGTTAAGTTGGAGTTTAGTATAGAAAATACATTTTATGCGTAGTTGATACTCTTTTTACTCAATACAAACACAATAGATATTTACTATAAAACAAACATTGAAGTACTCGGCCAGCTTAATAAAACAGGATGTCGGATTAAAGAAAATTCTAAAGTAAAGATGCCAATTCTGGTAAAGGATTAAAATCACATAAATAACGTCAATAACTACGCCCGATTATTGACTTGTTGCACAACTTTTACTTAGATATAAATCTTGCGCATGCAAGCACTGGCAGTTGGGAGCATTGGACAATGAAATAAAAGCTGATGATTGTGCAAAGATTATCATTTGCGCACTTTCACATGGAGTTTTATTATAACATATTTTGGTCTGTAAATCAACTGTGAAGGCGTTCATTAACTTTAGAAGATAATTTCGTAAATTCACAGAGTGGCATTTTTTTTCTTTAGTAACTTAAACTAAAAATGACTTTAAACAAAACCTAGTTCTAAACCGTTTTCGGATATCCTATTTGGATTAGATTTGTTTTTACAAAGAAACCTTCAAATATTACTTCTAGTGAAATGAATCGACACCCCCCCTTTTCTTGTTTTTCTGTTTAATATTAATCCTTTTTAAAAAATTTAGATAGGTTACATTAATGAAAATTTATAAGCTTGAATAATACTAATTAGCATCAAGGGATACTATTTATTACGATTTTATCCTTTTGTAAGTCATGTGCCAGAATCTAATGTTCCCTGTCCAATTGCGAATCAATACTTTTCCAAGATAAATCCCAGTTCTGCTCAAATTCATTTATATTTTTCATTTAGATCTCTTAGTTTCCGATATTTACAGTATAAAATAATTGGCCAAGTGTGCCTCTATACCAGAACAGGCCTAGGAACTGAACTTCTTATGTGAAAATAAAATTTAATAAATTTTTCAAGGAATGATACTTTTGAAAAGATGTATGTTCATTTCTATGTTTCAGGCATCGAAATTGATATGACTGTCACTGTATAAAATTCAATTTTATTGGTATATAATTTTTCAGTTAATTCAATAAAATTCAATTTTAATTGGTAGATAGGATACTTTCGATCACAGATACCTTTCAAATCTATTTTATTTTATAATTTAGTACTTTTAAAATTGATTTGTGCCAAAGAATTTTACAAATTCCTCAAAAAGTTTTACAAGCGTCAATCAACACTTACTCCACCTCATTTACTTGATTCGTATAAAGTCGAGAAAAAAAAATCTAATTTATTGAAAAGTAATAAAATAATATTTCCAAATTATATTTCTTCAAAAAAAAATTATGTTTGAAATGTTATTTTATTTTTTTTTAAAAAACGTATGTTTATGTGATGTTTTGTGATAGTCTCACCACTATTAAACAATTTTGGTTTTAAGATACTTCATCTTGTATGTGATAATCACTCAAAATGAAGCGCTCAGCTAGTTCGCTGGATGACGTTACGTTGGGAATTGATGGAAAATACCGCCTTCACTCTCATCGTAGCCAGAACAACTCTCATCGTAGCCAGAACAACTCTCATCGTTCTATTACTTCTTCCTCCTGACGCTAGTCTTTCACCGCTTGCCGCTCGTAACGTACCTGAGGCTTTAGAGTTATGCATTGAAATCCCAGCAAATGCGACGAAAAGTTAAACTATAAAATTCCAAAATAAGCTTCATTATCACCTAGGTTTCCTACATGGTACCAAGCATCATGTTTACAATAACAGGCATAAGCGATACTCAATTTACTTGCTGGGATTTCAATGCATAACTCTAAAGCCTCATGTACGTTACGAGCGACAAGCGGTGAAAGACTTGCGTCAGGCGGAAAGAGTAATAGAACGATGCGAGTTGTTCTGGCTACGATGAGATTGAAGGCAGTATTTTGCTTTAATTCCTTACGTAACGTCATCCAGCGAACTAGCTGAGCGCTTCATTTTGAGTGATTATCACATACAAGATGAAGTATCTTAAAACCAAAATTGTTTAATAGTGGTGAGACTATCACAAAACATCACATAAACATACGTTTTTTAAAAAATAATAAAATAACATTTCAAATACATATATATATATTGAAGAAATATAATTTGGAAATATTATTTTATTACTTTTCAATAAATTCGAAATTTTTTGCTTTCGAATTTATACGAATCAAGTAATGAGGTGGAGTGAGAGTTGATCGACGCTTGTAAAACTTTTGAGGAATTTGTAAAGTTCTTAATGCAATATAGTTATTCATGCACTATCCGAAAAATAACATACAAGAGAATGATGATTTTATATAAAAACAAATCAACGAGAGTATAGTATTCACGAGGGGCGAAGAAAAATGAATAAGTTATGAAATATAAGAACTCTACAATGGTGTTGAAGTCACCAGAAAGACATCAAATCTAGTAAAATCTTTAAAATAAACAACAAGTCTACGTAACGCACATTACAACATAAAACTCCGCATATTTAAAATCAGTCGGTACAACATGGTACGTTCATCGATATAGATAAACAACTGGATAGACTGCTCCATTGTCAATGAAAAGAGAAAAACGCGCCGGGGATTGCGAAGCTGGTGGGAAGATTAACCAAACACAGTTCACTTTAATAGTTGGATGGGAATGCGAAAAACCTTGTAAAGTGCTAGAGTAGATATTTTTTTGCACATTATTACTAATTAAGGTCTACTACTGACATTTCTGCTGTGTACAACACAAAATTTTATTTTCAATCCTCGGCAATCCAAATTTTTTATCCCACCAATGGAATCTGGCAACGGCTTCATTTCCCCAGCGTTAAGCAGTCTATCCAGTTGTTTATTTATATCGATAGGTACGTTATACCTCTAGCAACTCCCAAAGGCAAGTTCGTCCTGGTTGTTGCGCCAGGGAAGGTCACGAGCCTCAAAAGGGAACACAATGATTTCTTTTTAATGCATATCACAATAGAGGACGGTAGATCCGTCTTCCAGACCATCCAATGTTCTGGAAGATTAATGAGATCACAGATGTATTCATTTCATGGGCTTGATCCTCTTGAGGAGAGGTTCCACCAGCCAGAGGAATGAGCATATGAGGCACATGACACCAAGTGTAGTGAACAGGTGGTCGTATGATCCGACGTTGTCTCGGAAGTAACCTGGAAGAGACGTTATCACATGAACATAATTGTAATAACTGGGATATATATTCAATGTATGAACTTAACGATAATCACACAGGATGTTAGAAAAGTGTCCAAATAATTACTAAATCCAGTACAAAACTGTCATTATCATTTAAAAAGTTATAAATTCAAGATAATAAAATTGTAGGGTCATTCAGAATTCCCTCCCGGGTTTCGAAGCAAAGATTGGTTGGTTGTATTCAGATTATCTGGCGCCGTCAGCAACACGAGGGCTATAATGCGCCGAAACATTCGTCATTAGACAAGCCAACATACATTTACAAACACCCATGCCAACACGGGTCTCGAACCCGCAACATCGCGGTCTAGAGGCTAGCACGCTAACCACTATACCGTTTGGTCGGAGAAGCAAAGATTGGACTTTTCGACAGGAACTGGACTATCGCATTGATGTATGGCGTGTGACCAAGGGTTCACACATAGATCACCTGCAAGCTATGTAAATAAAACTTGAATTGTTTCTGTATTCTTTCAAATGTTCTTATTTGCTGTATTAGTCTTAGTTGTTTTTTGCTATAGCACTTCGAAACCCGGGAGGAAATTCTGAATAACTCTGTATATATTTTCACCCTGGTCCAGGCTTAGAAAGTATTCTTACACCATTAAAAGATGATAAGTCCAATACCATAAATGTCAATCCAATCCTATGAACGGGTGTAAAACTCTGGACTTACGAAAGAACAAATGGTGAAAATATGCGTTTTTAAGAAATTGGAAAGAAGTACTTTTAAGTCTTGAAGTTTTGAGGGGCTGTAAATAAAGATGGTTATCGAAGTGAAGCTTGCATTTAAAAAAAAAAAAAAATATCGTTTGTAAGATATATAAATAAAATAACAAAATGGCTTACACAGTGTAAACAATTTTATACAAAACTGATTGATGGGAGAAAATTTGATGTCTACCTATGATTTACTGATAAGGTCAAGTTTCATTTGAGGGATTTGAAAATAAATAAAACGGTTGAACATGGGGTTCTCGAAACCCGTTTCTGTTGTCTTGCAAAACCACTGTATTCTTCAAAAGTGACTGTTTGGAATGCACTATTTAGAATATAGATCATAGTAACAACTTTTTTAAGAAGGAATGAAAACTCATTCTCCATATTCATATTTTTCAACAATTTGTTACCACATTTGAATATTGTAACTAATTTCACAAACAGGCTGTAATAAATTCCACACTTTTCTATCTTAGAAGAGTCTTTAGTCAAGGCCTGATCATTGCATAGGCCCACAAGGCCCGGGCCTTGGGCCCATGATTTTAGGGGGCCCCGAAATAGTCTGTAAACCATTTTTGTTTCACAAAAGCAATGTGAATATCTTTTATAACCTGTATAAAATAATTTTTACATAAAAATCATTTTGTATTGATCTTGAACCGTCTTTAGTTTCCCTGAGTGTATTTATTTAAATAAACCGTTTAAAAGCGTGAAACACAAGCTTTTTTGAAAGATAGCGAAGAAAAAAAAAATTGAAAGGAAGTCTTTACGAATTTATAGGAAGATCAGCAAATGTCGACTCTGAAGTTGTGAATAATGCTGCAGATATTGTCGTCACGGATATACACATTGTTATAGTGAAATGCAATGTTATACATAACAAAGTTTTTCCTTTTTTGATTTATAAATTTGATTGTTAGAAATTTGTTTCTTTATTTGTGATAAAAAAAAAAACTTTTAGAAAACAATATTAATATTAATTCATCAACTTTCTCAATATTTCATGCTAATTCATTTGACTTTGCGTCAAGCCCATTTACAATAAATCACGCGTTTGAAAAAGGGGCCCCCGAATGTGTCCGGGCCTTGGGCCCCAAATTGTCATGATCAGGCCCTGTCTTTAGTCAGAATGAGTTATACGGTCCCTTCTTTTTGTTTGGCGCTTTAGCGCCAAATATGGTAACCCGATGCCAGTATGTTTCCAAAACAATCTCTGACAACCATTTTTGCAAACCAGTAGTTTAGTGTCAGTTCAACTTGGTGGCATTTTGAAAAGTTTCCAAGTGGGGACAAGATAAGTCACTTTAACCGAGATGTGATTGAAATAAGAATTCCACCAGACGTTCCTCTATCATTTCCTCCTAACCTTGGCAGCTACGCCTTCTTTTAGAAAACGTTAAAAGAACAAGTGCCATTACGACACAACTTCTAACAGAGTCCTTCGATACCTCCCCGAACCACTATGTCTTTTTACCTCCTCTGACACACAATCCGGTGAATGTTAAACATTAGTTGGCTGACTTATTACCAGGGACCAGTAGCCTGCTACCATGTTATAAGAATGGCTGAGCATGAACCAGTGATAACCCCTTGACCTGTTTCATTCCTCCTTAAGAACAGGTTAAGTCAAGGGGAAAGGAGACTTGATATAAAGTAATTCTAAAACGAGATGAGTTATCTTGGCGGGAAAATACGGATTACGGTTTCTATACTTTTGAGATTGGGGTTTTCCAAGAGGCATCATTCAAATTTTCCAACTATACTTTCAGAGGGATCGTCGGCCTGTGTTTGTTCCATAGAACTAAGGTTTAATACTTTTGGCCTCAAGATCTACCGAAGTCTTAAAAAAACCTGAGAATTTTTTCAAGTACTAGTAAGGATCATTCCCTATACTCGCTATGTTATAATCTTATAGCCCAGTGCATTTAGTTGGTTGGTTGGTTGTTTTCAGATTATCTGGCGCCATCAGCAGCACGAGGGGTATAATGCGCCGAAACTTTCGTCATTAGACAAGCCAACATACATTTACAAACACCCATACCTTACACAGGACTCGAACCCAGCAACCTCGCGGTCTAGAAGCTAGCACGCTAACCACTATACCGTTTGATCGCCTCCAGTGCATTTAGAAACTACTTTGTATAAAACCTTGATATTTGGTGAATAGGTACGAAAATGACCACTTAATGAAATGACAAATTAAAAGTTTGAAAATAACGTCTAATGCATTTTATTGTATACTTAAAAACATTACATCAATCAATGCTTATGTTTTTTGCGGCGATTTTAGCAGTTGTGTATCAAGTTTTTAACTGCTGTTTGTGCTCTATTGTTGTGTAAAGAGCTATATTGAGTCTATTAGAACGAGAAGTTCTTGAGTTGTAAAAGAATCTGCGAAGAGTTATATCGGAATAAATTTCTGCAAGTTTTGATCTGCTTTGGCTTCAAGTCTTTCGAACCCATCCACACAACAGAATCATTAGAAAACTGACGGGACATTTCAAGTCCACTTAAACAGTAAGTAACACTTAATTTATTAACGGGACTTAAAAAGTCTCATTAATAAATTAAGTGTTAATGAGGTATTTATTCTTCCTATTTTAATTTTGTCGTAGAAGTTCCTTTGCTTAACCTACTAGTAGAAGATAAAAAAACAAAAAATAAGTGCGACTACATTTCGGTGCCTTGAAGAAAAACCAATTAGCATCGCGAAATCGACAAAAATCAAATTACGTCCGTAATTGGAAAGTTCTTCTTTATAAATCCTTGTCTGTTTGATGTCTGTGATAATGCATTCTATCAAATTTTGGAGCTGAAAACTGTCACTAAAAAGGTCACTTTTTCGGAATACTAATAAACCAACTTGCCGCCATCCAGTCGCGTTAATAAAAATCATTCAACCGACCATTGTTCAAACTCTTTCCTGTTGCCAATTTTTTTTAATGAATAATAAATTTATTTTAATCAGAATAAATAAATAAATGATATTGAGATGACATTAAATTATATGCGAGAGCGTAAATTCATGTTCATTTTTAATAAATTTAGAAACGTAGTTTGCCGCACATTTAGCAGATAGAAATGTTTATGATATCGGCGCTGTGTTAAGGAATATAAAAATTGACAAAGGATTTTTTAAAAACTCTGTTTTAATGGATTATATCATTAACGCCAAAACTACCACAGTTATAGTTTTATAGTTGTTTTAGTAATTGAACATTTTGGAAAAATGTTTAACACATGCGCAAATGATCGTTCTTATCTGTTTTGTTTCTAACAGCAAACGAGAATATGTCATCGAAGCTTATACCAGAATATAAGAATTATTTTTTTAAAAATATTCGTAAAAGCTATCCAGTACTTATAGCTAGAAATTAGAGGATTGGACAGTGTAATTTTAAAAAAAAAATTACTTTTTTAAAATTTCCCAGCTAAATAATCTATGTTTAAGGAAATTTTGATAAGGAACTAAGAAATGACATCTCTCACTTAAAAAAAAAATCTTATTCAAGTACAAGTTATTACAAATAGAACTTCTAAAAGTTGAACGAGATATAATGACTTCAAGTTATTTCAGTATTTTAAAGGCAAAAACTCGACATCAAAACAAAAAAAATCATCGGCAAATTTTATTGACTTTTTCAAATATTTTTTTATTACGCAATATTTATTGATATCAGATAATATCTGGGATTATTTCTATTCAATTAAATACCTTAAACGACTAAAGTTGAAACTTAACACGTTGAGTTGAATTCAACTCACACCACTGGTTCAATCTCTTCTCCAATCAACGGGTCGACAACTGCGGTGGTTGGGTGGTTTGATAATTTTGGCGCAAGGGCAACACGTGGTTCATACTGCGCGAAAGAAATTAGTGAACGCCATTTTAAAATTTAAGGAACGAAGTATCGGAAAAATAAATATAAAAGTCGAAATTTAAATATTTTAGTGGGTGGAAATATTCTACAAAAAATGACGCGCCGTCTGTCAGACCGCATACAGCAGTTAAAGGTTAAATCACATTGGCTCTTGTGGCAGGAATCGTGGTAAATTCCGTGGCAGTCAACGTGGTAAAGATCCCAGTTTCAACATATTGTTGCGTGGTTCGGTTCGAAAGACATGAAGCCAAGCAGATCAAAACTTGCAGAAATTTATTCCGATATAACTCTTTGCAGATTCTTTTACAACTCCAGAACTTTTGGTTCTATTAGACTCAATACAGCTCTTTACACAACAATAAAACACAACCAGCAGTTAAAAACTGGATACACAACTGCTAAAATCGCCGCAAAAGACAATGCAATACAGTTCTCTTTTGGAATTACTCTGAATGCTCACTGAGAGACAACTAACTCAGTAACTCAACTCGATCACCCTCTCTCTTGGTCTTATATAGGGGAGGCGAATCTTCTAGAGATAGAAATTTGGAGAACTTTCCAGATCGCAGTCGAAAAGCCCTATACAGGTACATGGGGACCAAAAATGTCTCCAAATGGTCACCAAGTTTGACAACATTTGTCGATTTCTCGCCAAATTTGGCGACTAAAATTAGTCGCCAAAACCGTCGCCAACTTTCGAGATTGCCATTAACCATAACGTTAAATGGCCTCCTTGTAAAACTCGTTTTTCAGCATTATCTCTACAAAACTCGTTTTCAAGCATTAAGAGACACATTGCATGAAAGCGAAGTAAAGACAAACTATTGCACTGCCTTAAGCGAAATTTACATAAAATTTTATTTTTACATAATCAATACTACGAAATATTTACAAGTATACAGAAATTCGTAACAATATTAGCATAATATCGAGGATTACCTCAAAACGATATTTTCCCGAGTTACCTCACTAATCTTCTGATCGATCAATGCAATTAGAGCGATATCCAATAGAGCGTTCCATTCAACAACGTGCGAACTAAGCGAAACAATTTAAGAAGGAGTAACAAACGAAATCAGGCATTTTTCACTTTCGCGTGTCAAATTGACCGTGAAAGAGTCAGTGACTGCGCATAATTAGCCAGTGAAGAAACGAGCTTTCAACGACTTTTTTTACCTTGCGAAGCCGCACGCTCTCTTGAAAACTTAGGTATTGCACTCTCTCCTCAAGAGAGCGAAGACATTGACCCACATAAAGCGATACCGGGTCAAGATTCGGATGTCTTGATTTCGCGGATTGAACTTGCGGAAGACAGAATAGTTCCGCTTCCGCCACCGTTCTTACCAATAACAGAAAAAGAAAGCCAGATCTTGGGTTTCAATAAAAACTAAACGGAAGTTTTCGGTTCTTAGTAAGTAGAGAAATGGTAGTTTTTCACATTCAATACATATGCAATGAGAATTTGGACACTAAGTAATTGAATTTTAATGACTCGCTATACTACAAATTTGGACACAAAATAATGGTTTTAATTACTTAAAATTATTTAATTACTTTTGTCAATAATTTTAACTAAGAGGAAGTCCTACTAAGGATCATAATCTTCTAGTCCAGTGTATTTAGAAACTACTTTATAACTACTATTTAGAAATCTTGAAATTTGATGAGTAGGTAGGAAAATGACCACTTAATGAAATGACATAAATTAGAAACTCCAAAATAGCGTCTAATATATTTTGCTTTATATTTGAAATCCTTACGTCAATGCCTGTGCAGTGGCTCTTCCCGGTTTTGTCTATTGCTAATTTAATTTTCATTTAAAATAGATGGAAATTAAATGAAAACAATTTATGTCATTTCATTAGGTGATCTTTTTCGTACTTACTCACCACATTTCAAGTTGGTTATAGAAAGTAGTTTCTAAATGCACTGGGCTAGAAGTTTGAAACTTAAGGAATAATCCTTACTATAACTTCCTTTTAATCGTAAGTTATGCTGATTGTGAATTTCAAATCGTTGTCTTTACCTTATTGATATTGCAATGATCTTGTAAATTGAATTCTAACTACCCATTTTTAGGCTTTTTATGTGTTGCAATATTTGAAGTGTTTTCTGTAAAATGGTATAATTTGGTGGGCAGAGAGTCCACTAGAAGTATTTTTATTAATTGTTTTTAGGAAAAAACATGACAGTTAAAAGCATACACATTTTTAAACCGTAAACGCTGTTTTCTCTTCTTTTTTTTTTTCTTTTTTTTTTTTTTTTTTTTCAAAGAAATGTACTTTTTTCTCAGAATCTACTAAGTACATTGAGTGGAACCTTTTTTTTTTTCTTTCACATACACGGACATGTGCTTTTATTTAATGTCAATCAGGTAAAAGTGTTCCATTATTGGTTGGGGAAAATTTTAAACCAATATTATGAGTAATTTCCGAAAACTAAGGGTGTGGAACATCGTACAACTTTCAATTACACGTAATAACTGGTTACTGTATTTAAATTTGCCTTGCGATTTAAAGTTTTTGTTTTTTCATTAATTTAAAAATAAATGGCCAGTTGGGCGATATATTTATGGGCGATAGTTATTTCTTTCATCAATAAAGGGAAAAACTACAAAATAGCAAGTTAGGTTGGTTGTTTTCAGATTATCTGACGCCGTCTGCAACACGAGGGCTATAATGCGCCGAAACATTCGTCATTAGACAATCCAACATACATTTACAAACACCCATGCCTTACACGGGACTCGAACCCGCGACCTCGCGGTCTAGAAGCTAGCACGTTAACCACTATACCGTATGATCGGCTAACGCTTTCCAGGAGATCTTTCAGGGAGGAATGGCCATTAATGCGCAAAAAAAAAAAAAAAAAAACGCCCTAAAAACTCTCCAGGAAGCCCATCAAATGATACGAGACTATATGTCACAATCGCAGCTCACTCAATTTAAAAAGGCAGCAGAGAACCAGGCGAAGCTCAATCCAGAGACTACTACATCCTGTATTGTATACATAAGAAGTACCACTATCATATTTACTCGATTTGTTTGTGGGTTTGTGACGGGTTTGGTTTGTTTGTTTGTTCGCTCAACGACTTATTTTTGTGAATAATAACGGCTAATCAGGCCCGGACCTACAGCTTAACGTGGTTTCTGAACCACAAAGAACATCCATGCCTAACCCAGGATTCAAATCCGGCACCCTTGGCATGCGAGGCCAGAGCTCCAACCCCACAGCCATCAGGTTGGCTGGGGATTGTGGTGGGAAAATCAGCGGAGGACTAATTAACCAACTTGCAGTCATCCAATCAAGCTAGGAACTTGGTAGATAGAATGTATTGTCTTCAACAACGAGTCTATCAAGTTTCGGGGGCTGTCACGAAAAGGCCACACACGAAAAGGCTACACGCGTTTCTATTTCCGCTTAGAATGACTAATTAAACAGCTCTATTTATGTAGAAGGAGTTGAATTAACCCACTTGCTGTCATACAATCGAGCTGAAGCTTGGTCGACAGAATGCATTGTCATCGCCAACGAGTCCATAAAGTTTTGGGGGCAAAAGAATAGTTAAAAAAGACACTGAATCTACTATTTTCTTCGTAGTGGTCAAACAATATGAAAAATCTATCTAAGATAGAAACTGCTTAAATAAGTTGTACTTGAAATTTGGTAATGTTATTTCCATTTAATAAAGTTTCTAGAATTATACAACACAACACTATTTAATACAAAGCTGCATAACAAAGAGTTGTTTTTAAAAAAAAGTAACAATAGGTAACAGTGAGTGACGGTTTATATTAGTTAAATAAGATCTCCTGTAAAATTAGGGTAAATGAAGATAGTGCCCTTTGCCAGATATACTACGTTTCTTTTTAAATCCACCAAATGATTGTACTTATTTATGACCACTGTATATTATTCGACCCCCAAGGGTTTTAAAAAAAATGATCACTTCTATATCATTGGTGAAATGTTTGTGACATGTTTCTGGAAACATCCAATCACATTTTGACGTTACCCGAATAATTTAGAAGAATAGCAATAGGAAACAAAGGGTAGCGGTTTATTTTAGTTTAATAAGATCTCCTGCAAAATTAGGGTTAATGAAGATAGTGCCCTTTGCCAGATATACTACATTTCTTTTTAAATCCACCAAATGATTGTACTTGTTTATGACCACTGCATATAAGGCCACACCAATGGTTTAAAAAAAAAAAATTGTCTCTTCTTCACCATTGTGAACTGTTTATGACATGTTTCTGGAAACATCTGACATGGACAGTCACGCGACCACGGTTTGATGTTACCCGAATAATGTCCGGATAAGATTGATGCCATCGCAAGTCAAACCATTACAAGAGGAACCATTTACAAGAAAAAAATATATATGTCTTTCACTCAACTGTAATTACATAGCGCGTCACATCAGCGACATATATTCCTCTACCTTTTCTTGTAATCTGTGGCTTTGTGGTAAAAATCAATCAAAAGGTGTCCCCTGAAAAAGCCTCTCTGCCCTACATTTAAGTGCAATGCGAAACGTGGTGAGTGAATTAGAAGAAACTCGAAAATGTCACTTGAGAGGAAATCCTAGTAAGGATCATTCCCTATACTCGCTATGTTACAACCTTCTAGCCCAGAAACTACTTAAACCCTTTAGAAACTACTTTGTATAAAACCTTGAAGTTTGGTGAGTAGGTACGAAAAGAATCACTTAATGAAATGACTGAAATTGTTTTCCTTTGATGGGGGTCCATCTACGCTGGTTGACAAAACTTAAGGACGAGATGGTTTTTCCATAATAACTTCTCAGTGCAACAGCAGAGACACATGAAATTCCCATCAAAGCGATATTTTTATGTAGCATAACGATAAGTAAAACAACACAGTCGCAAAATGAAAAGCAAAATATAGGTGGGAATGTATGTAAAAGAATGGAGTATCACTAGTCGGCTGCGTTACAGATGCATCCAAATGAAGTGTGTAGTGTGTGTGTGTGTGTGTGTGTGTGTGTGTGTGTGTGTGTGTGTGAAATTTCTGTTTTAATATCAAATTAAAAGAAGAGAAAATATCGAAGAATACATTGATTTTAGTGCTGATAGGACTGGTGCATTTGCAAGTGCCAGGTGCAAATTCGTATCTAGTTTTTGATATTTGCAATAAAATCGTAACGAATTGCAGAGCAAGTGCAGAAGGTTGGTTGGTTGGTTTCAGATTATCTGGTGCCGTCAGCAACACCAGGGCTATAATACTCCGAAACATTCGTCATTTGACAAGCCAACATACATTTACAAACAACCATGCCTAACACGGGACTCGAACCCGCAGCCTCGCGGTCTAGAATCTAGCACGCTAACCACTATACCGTTTGGTCGGCGCAAGTGAAGTAGGAAATTCCTGTGAATGGACAAGGGCAGATAAGGCAATAATCATGAGCTAATTAAAAGGAGCAAGACTTAGTTATCATACATATCATTACGTACTTTGCTTCAACGTGATATCTCAAAGAAGGATTTCAAACTCAAACAGGATTACAATTTTAACTCTTATCATAAGTGTACCGAACAAACGTTATTCGCCAAATATTAGATGTTTTCTCTCAAATGATTTTTCCAGAATTTCCTTTAAAAAAATTTGGCCCTACATACATGCATCTATTGTCTGGCCGCCTAGTGAGAATATTCGGGATTTTCTCCCATGCGATACCCAAATTCCAGAGTATTTTCAGTCAAAACTTTCAACGCAGCATAGCTCTAGTGTAGCTTTTACACATCTAGATGGTTAATTCAGACAATCAATCCAACTTACCAACTGTTGGTTGGTTGTTTTCAGATTATCTGGCGCCGTCAGCAACACGAGGGCTATAATGCGCCGAAACATTCGCCATTAGATAAGCCAACATACATTTACAAACAACCATGCCTAACACGGGACTCGGAACCCGCAACCTCGCGGTCTAGAAGCTAGCACACTAACCACTATACCGTTTGGTCGGCACTTACAACTGTTGTGGATTCTAATGGCAAATTATATTTTTCATTTCCAAAATTCTACATCGATTCCTTAAAAGAGAGTAAATATACTTAGTTGACATAATTTAGGTTTCAGACGCAATAACGGTTCAATTAGCCGTTATTGTGGACAAAGATATGTCGTTCAGAGTACAAACAAACCTAATCAGGGTTAAATTTTAATCATACAAAAGTCGAGTTGAAACGATTAAACATTTGAACAACAGATTCTCTTGAACATTTTATAAATATAGTTCCATATATCCGAGCTCTTATTACCATGAAACATTCAAAGTCCGCCGAATAGAACTGTTAACCACTATCTTTACTAACAAATCACTTTTATTATTTTTTAAATGCGCTAAGCTTTATATATATTCAAATCTCGTTCTCAAGAAACAACGAGCGATGCCACAGCAAATATGGTTAAAACTGTCAAAGTGTCATAATAAAGTAGATCCCAGATGTCAGATAGAAGTGATTCTTCAAAGAGTTGGTTTCTATCAGCCCATATAAATTGCATTTAAATTGCGAAACACGAAATAGCAGTTTCTTTTGATTTATGCATTTCCTCTTTCAAGAAATGTTTTGAATGGGACAAATACACTTTTGTCACATTTTTCAGCTGTTGAAATATAATGGCCAACAACGAATTAAGCTTCAGCGTATAATTATGTCGTGGCTGGTGCTAGATACCGAGACTTTAATTTTGAGCACTAGACTTTAATTGTAAAATAGTGAATTTGGCATCAAGAAGAAAGTTGGTTGTACTATTTTTACTTTCAACTACCCATATGCGTACATAGCGTAATGAAAGTATAGTATTCGGTCAGAAGAAAAAAAATCGATTTTTTTTTTTTTTGCATTTCTCCCCGTTTCGGAACATACTGATCTAGAAAAAATGTGTCTGAGTGTACGTGGTCCGCATAACTTCAGATGTTCAAATTTGGTGTACGGGTTGGTGATGGCACAGGGACCTACCAATTATGTTTTCGTCAAAATCGCGCATGCGCACAAGGTAGCTGCCATTGAAAAAATCATGTTTTTCAGTAACTGCTAAAAAACGGCTCTAACGACTTTGTTCAAAATCGCTGAGGTAATGCCTCTTAAGGTGTTCTAAATATCCCCACCTCCGAAATTTCCGTAAAAATGAATGCTTTAATAGAGTAAAAATTTGAAAAACGAAAGCCTTTGCGTTAAATTTCTATTTTAAAGAGTTCTATTTCTTGGAGCATACCTCATCAACGATCATTTTTTCTCCTCGCCTCAGTTTCACTTATAAGAAAGGATAAGTTATTCCGATATAAAAACAGTAAATGACACAAATCCATGCCAGTATTATAATGTTATTGAAAGTTGTGCGATGTCCCGCACCCCTAGTTATGTTTTCATGTCCTAAGTAAAACAGTTTGTTTGTGGAAAACAAAAGGATTTAATCTCTCCCTTTAGTGTATATATTGTGTATTCAGTGTCCTAATATACATAAGCAATATAATTGAACCGTTTTAACACGGGTTGGTTGTATTCAGATTTTCTGGCGCCGTCAGCAACAAGAGGGCTATAATGCGCCGAAACATTCGTCATTAGACAAGCCAACATACATTTACAAACACCCATGCCTAACACGGGACTCGAACCCGCAACCTCGTGGTCTAGAAGCTAGCACGCTAACCACTATACCGTTTGGTCGGCTCAATTTGTTCGGGAGTTATGCTGACCACATACACACACATTTTTTCTATATCACTTTTTCGAAATCAGGATGTTCTAAAACGTGGAGAAATGCAAAAAAAAAAAAAAAAAATTGAAAAATAAAATTTTTTTTGGCCGAATGCTATACTTCCATTACCTTATGTATACATATAGGTAATTGAAAGTAAAAAACAGCACACTTTTTCTGTCGGTTACCAAAAGACCTTAGCCATTTAGAGGGAGAGTTGTTAATGTAAATCTCTATGGTGACTATTAATCCTTCTTCGCTTCCAGTCAATAATACTGTTTCTATGAGGGAAATACGTAACGCCAGGAAATCAAGATGGTTGCGGTTGCTATACTAAACTTCAACTTAACTTGACATCACTAGATTATAGATCGTCACAGTGCTCATAGGCATTTAATCCATTTTGGCCGCGTGAAAGCATAATGTTCGCCAAACCACAACCCTGTAGAGAACAAAAGGCTGTAAGGTTTGGCGAGAATTATGTCTTCACTCCGCTAAAATGGATTAATTGCCTATGAGCACTTTGATGATCTATCGTCTAGTGATGTCAAGTTAAGTTGGAGTTTAGTATAGATAAACATAACTCGTCGATCTAGAAAAGGGGTGCTTGCAGGCAGTATGCAAAATTGCCAGCCTAACAAGGTAAAATACGGCCAAGAACATCTTGGTGAAAAGGAACTGTTTAATTGAATAAATATAATTTGATAACCTAAGGAACTCCGCAATTCATAGCATTCAGAAAGCCAATGTTGACGTCTTTCACCTGGAATCCTCCGCGGAAAATGGGACTATCCCTGTTTCCACAGCAACAGACAACGCTGGACGATCTGACGGGAACTATTTTTGTAATAAATAGACAATAGTTCATGCAATACCCTGAAGTTGAAATTAGAAAACTATAAACAGATCTCAGGTCCAAATTGAACGAATCGAATCGCGCTCGGAATCTAAACGAGTCCAACCTCCACCGAAAAAAATACATTGAAGGTCATTTCTGCACTTAGAAATGTATTTTAAGGTCACAAAAAATAATATCTTTAAAAATTTATGTTACGTGTCCAATTCGTCTGCTCAAGTATTGTTTCTATTTTCTTTTGGGCATTCGTAAGGGGAAAAAAATCATTCGCCTACACTAGAGAAAGTTTTACTGAATGCAAAGAGATTCATTTACATAAATTTTCTTGTTTGATCACTTCTGGGCTTGTTGAGATTTTTTGCTGATTTCGAGATGCGTAATTAGAGAAAATTTTAGGCATGTGTTTTGTCATGTAATCTCTATTTCAAGATTACGTTTTTTATTCTGGCTTTAACACAAAATTCTAAAGGTTGAAAAAGCCAACTTCTCTCTATGGGAAGATTTTCATATGTTAAACAGTGTTATTAATATTCAGCAACTACAGCAAGACTCCGCTTTGTGAATACACGTCATTGTGCATAGGTCCCAGCTTTTGATGCGCTATGAACAAGGTTCTCTTCACTCGCTGAAAGGTTCATTGTTATGCAAACCCAAGCTCGTTTTGCTCGTTAAAAGTTTCATTGCTACGCCCGCACAAGGAACAGTATGCACAGTGTGATTTATATTCGTGTCTTTATGTCAGTTATTTAAAATTGGTTTCGATGAATACATTCAAATGAAATTAGAAACAACATACCAACTATTTAATGTAATCTCTCTTTGAACCAAAAGTTCTTAGCGTAAACTCATGGATTAAATACAATGCGATCGCAACTGCCCTTCGCAATGTTTGATGGTAAAAAAAAAAAAATCATATGTGTTCGGGATTGGCCATGGCAGTTATTATACAGAGCCACTCCAGTCTCGAATGCACGCCAACGCTCCAGTGACTCAGACAAGCCACTCGAAGCTAAACTTGCAATCCTATGGAGCTTATTATACTAAGCCACTGCTGTGGCTAGAGGTTGCGTCTGTTGCTTGTGGCAATCAGACCCTAAGCGAAGCATGCAATCCTATGGAGCTTATTATACTGGGCCACTGCTGTGGCTAGAGGTTGCGTCTGTTGCTTGTGGCAATCAGACCCTAAGCGAAACATGCAATCCTATGGAGCTTATTATACTGGGCCACTGCTGTGGCTAGAGGTTGCGTCTGTTGCTTGTGGCAATCAGACCCTAAGCGAAACATGCAATCCTATGGAGCTTATTATACTGGGCCACTGCTGTGGCTAGAGGTTGCGTCTGTTGCTTGTGGCAATCAGACCCTAAGCGAAACATGTAATCCTATGGAGCTTATTATACTGGGCCACTGCTGTGGCTAGAGGTTGCGTCTGTTGCTTGTGGTAATCAAACCCGAAGCGAAGTATGCAATCCTATGGAGCTTATTATACTGGGCCACAGTACTGGCCAGAAGCTATGGCGCATGTTAACCTTTCAAGTGGCTCTGTTTAATGGCTCTGAGCCACAATACGGGCCACAGTAAAGACGGGCTGACCATTGCCGTGGCTCAGTATAATAAACTCCATGTGCTTGCATGTATCTGTTAGGGTCCGAGCACCTCAAGCGACAGATTCAACCTCTAGTCACAGCTGTGACCCAGTATAAGAAGCTCCATAGGATTGCATGTCACGATTAGAGTGGCTTGTCTGAGTGACTGAAATTAAAGCGCGTGATACTGGAATGGCTCTGTATAATAAGGTCCTTAAGTAATTTGGAAATTCTAATCCTCCTTTAAACCATAAGTTTTCATTACCTGCCAAACGAGTTTTTGTAAATGTTCTTCGCATTGTCTGACGAGGGAAAAAATTAAATATGCTTTTATGATTGGCTAATGTAATTGGAAAATTCCAATTTATTTTTAAATGTGCCATTATTATTGATCACAAATTTAAGCTGACGAAAATATTCCTTTCCAAACAACGTCATTCATAAGGTCCATTTCGGCAAATAATTATCACGTTTAACATTATTCAGCCACAATAAGTCCTGGTAAATAACCAAAAAGTTGTACTGACAAAAGTTCAACACTCTAGACATCAATAAGAATAAAAATCACATGCCAACCACGAGGCCAAATTCTGATGACCCGGGGCGTCAAATTCTACTCCCGTTGTGTGAATTCTCAGGGCCATTCGAAAAACAAGATATGGCGTAATTATCATCTCATTTGAAGTCAGCTAAATTTGGCATTCAGTTGTTTACTTCTTGAAGGCGGGTTTGACGTGCATTAATTAACAGATATTGCTTCACTTTCTCATTTCTTTAATGAAAATTCTGTTGATTTGTAGTAGTTTCGAATCTTTTCAACAACCCAGAGTTGTTTCTTATCGTTTTCTGATGCGAATTATAATTTCAGATGCGACAATAGAGGACTAGAAATGGAAAACTACCCAAGTTCCAAAAAAAATCGAAATTCCTTTTTTTTTTACGGAAAAATGTCCCAAGACCACGCTGAACAAAGTGGAGAACGCCGAAAGTGCGAACTCCAGTAGCAATAGTTCAAATTCTATCTAGTACTTATTCATAGGCTTAAGTACCAGACGAGAGTGTTTTTCATTTTTCGACTCTCCTGAATTTTTTTTTTTTTTTTTTTTTTTTTTTTTTTTTGGACTTTGTTCGTTTTCCATTTCTAGTCCTTAATTCATTGTTGAAACGCAGTGGTTGAATGCACTACAACTACATGTAAAAATTATTACTTACAAAAGATTATTTACTATCCTTATTTGGTCTCCTTTTAGTGTTCTTTATTACAGAAGTCGAAAAAGAAATATTTATATAATCACTACTATGTTTTCTGATTTTTTTTTAAACCTGAAACAGTTGAATTACAAGGTAAACCTGATGTAAATACAATTTAATACAGAGTTAGCGAAAACCAGGTAAATCTGTAACTTGTAGCCTTAGACTAAATTTGCAATTTTTTTTATGGTGACGTAAAAGTTCGTTTCCTACCGAACCACAACATCATAATTCAATTTTTTTTTTCAACGTATAGGTTGGTTTGTACGCTCAACGGCCTACTTCTGTGCACAAAGACGGCTAATAATATTTAAACATATAGGAAGAGATATCAGCGTTATATGGCGATTCCAATGGACTTAAAATTTGCTTTTTTCACTCCTGTAAAAGTTGCCAAAATTTTGGCTTAGGTTTCTTGCTAATTGGGAGATTTTCGCAATATGAAGTTTTTTTTTCTAAACGGACAATATGCTCTAAAAGAACAAACGTGTTTGATTCGTGAATACTACATGAATTAGGATTAAACAAATCGCAAATTGGTAATTAGAAACGGAGGTACAAGTCTGTATATGTTGGTAACAATTCAAATCTAGTCCTGTATTGATTGGTTGGTTTGTACGCTCAACGACCTATTTTTATGCACAGTAACGGTTAATCAGACCGGACCTACAGCTTAACATGGATTTCGAACCACAACAAACATCCATGCATAACCCGAGATTCGAACCCGGCACCTTTGGCATGGAAGCCAGAGCGCTAACCCCACAGCCATCAAGTGGGCAGTCCTGTATTGGATGGCAACATTCATAAATACGTCCCCCCCAAGTTGTCGGTACTTAAAGCCACAAATTCACCTAGTCGATGATAATTTTAAACATCAGGATTTTACACACACAAAAAATACTTGGATTTTAAATGATTTAATAACATTTAAACCAATTTCAGATATTCTTTTCTTATACATCATGCAATCAAAAAGGATTCATACACTCACCTATGAGCATGGGGAACAGCAGTTGGCCTACCCCGACGAAGAAGTGCGCCAGACCAACGGCCACTGCCAGCCTTTCGAGACCGAGATACTCCCTCATGATCACCGGAATGTTGGTCATGACGCACCCGTTGAATACTCCGACGCACACGGACACTCCCAGGAAGAAAGCGTGCGTCTCGCAAGTTGGCAGATACAGCAACAGGCCACCCATCACTCCGAAGCACAGCATCACTGTGTACTTGCGCTGGACGCACTTAAAGTCCGACAACCACCCGAGGAACACGGCACCTGAAAGTTGCACATAATGCTGGTGAGAGTGTGCAAAGATATTTCCTTATTGGGTTTAACCCTTTGCACTCACTCGTAATTATGCTTTAGAAAGTTAGCAAATAACTCGGATTTTTTTTTTTTTTATGTCCGATCAAGAAGAATTTTTTTGTTGGAAATGTGTTCCAATTTAACTAGAAGGTTTACCATCCTTAAATAAAAAATTTATAAATATAGCCCCTGAATACACCCCTTGACCTAGGATGGGAATGTGGCCACATAATATTTTATTTTTCAACGTGTCAAAATAACTTATTGAAACTATTGAGAATACTTAAGTATATTACACTACACCGCATTAACCCTTTGCACTCCGCTGTCCCCTCTCAGGGGACATCGTAATTCTAGCATATCACTCGGATGTGCCCTCTAAGGTGACATTAAAGTTTATAAGTGATTTCGGAGAACTAACTTTTTCCAGCACAACTTTTTAAGAAATTCATGTTTTCCTGAAGTTTTCTCTTGAAATGGCACAAGAAATGAAATCAAATCAAAATATGGTAAAATTACCATGATGTATAAAAAAACATTTGAGCGGGGTTTTGTGTCAAAAGAGAACGTGAGAAGCGTTGGTACAGAACGGTCCGAGCACTTCTCTGTGCCACTTGAAAGGAGCAATAAGGAGAGTTTGTCGATGTTTGGGTTTGTTGAAATTTACTGGTGCAAGGGCAAGATGCGATGTCCCCTGTACGGGGACATACGAGCGCGATGGTAAAACGAGTGATGTCCCACATGCGGGGACGTACGAGTGAAAAGGGTTAAGTCAGTTATTCGTAAACATATAGCATGATTGGCCAAATTTGTACTTTGCTACAAAAAGTAACACTACTCGAAATTCTTCATTTTTGAGTTAATCCTTTATTTACTGTCGGGACTTAGTCCCTTCAGTTTTTTTTTTTGGTACAGTATAAATTTAACCTTTGGTTAGTCGCGCGGTTGACAAAAGTTCCCCACAATCTATTTCTCCCTAGATGGCAGCCCATGATTAAAAACCTCCTTAGTTTTTTCAAGTTATTTTTAAAATATATATATATATATATTAATTTTTAGTTTATTCTGTTCAATAATGTAGTGTTTTTAATTCAAAAACCCACTTACTTTGATATTTGGTAACGAATTTAATAATATGCAGGAAAATTTGAATTTGGGAGACATTTGTCCCTCACGCGACTAACCGCGAAACAAAAAGTCGCGTGACTAACCAAGGGTTAAACACTTTGAAACACCAATGAGAATTGGAAACCCCCTTCTATAAAGTTTGTTCAATAGTTGACCGGCTTATTTCTCTTTGGAAGCTTGCTAGAGACTAGTGTACACGACGATGCAAGTCCAAAAGAGATGAATAGATGATTGAAAATCGTCCATGTGTTCGCATATAAAGGGAAATAAGCTTGTGATGTCATTCAACATTTGAAGAAAGAACTTCATAGAAGTAAATTTCAAAGTCCCAATTTGGTCATAAATACATTACCATGAATACTAAATACAGTACCAGGATATGCTAAATACAGTACCATGAGTATTAAATACAGTACCATGAGTATTAAATACAGTACCATGAGTATTAAATACAGTACCATGAGTACTAAATACAGTACCATGATTACTAAATACAGTACCAGGAGCAATAAACACAGTACTAGGAGATGCTAAATACAGTACCAGGAATACTAAATAAAGTACCATGAGTACTAAATACAATACCAGGAGATGCTAACTACAGTACCAGGAGATGCTAACTACAGTACCATGAGTACTAGATAGAGTACCACAAGAGAACTAACGGGACTTTTGAGTCCAGGTAGTAAATAAAAGGTCAAAGTGCGTACAAAATCGCAGACTCCATGTGCTTGAAGCGGGTTGAACAGCCCAAGATGGTTTACAAGTGGAATTCCAGTTGAAACTGACTTATGTTGTTCTTCCAGCATCAAGTCCATGTACTGTGCGTTTCCGTACACAAACTTATAAATGAAGATGTTTAAGTTATGTCACCTTTTGTAACAGTTGCGATTTGTAGTTCTAAAAGTTGAAATGTGCAGTTGTTACATCACAAAAAAAGCTAACTATTGTGGTAGGATAAACTAATAACTATACTTTAATAAAGTCCGTGTAATACGAACGTCTTAGAACGCTGTCAATTTTTTTATGCGCCGAGCAATTCTACTTTTAACTCTTTCATTGATTTGTTGTCTTTTTATTCGACTTAACATTTCTATTCAACATTAAATGCGGTTTAAAGTAATACTGATAGACAAAAATATTGAGAGCAACAAAGAAGAACTCGAAAGCACCGATCGTCGGCTGCTATGTGTAATCAATGTTTGTTAATAGTCCTGACGATATCCAGCTGGTAGTTTAGTTCTAGACATGTTCGCTATAGCATTTCCGTACTCACAGTGTAGAAATAGCATTAGTTATTGAGACACGAAGGTCTTCAAGATCACAAATATTACATGAGTAGACTTTAATCTTTGACGTAGCCTCAAAAGAAAAATTCACTGGAGTGGTGTCTTTAGATCTTAATCACAAGGCAATTGGACCTCTACTTCCAGAACCACGTGCTTGATTACCGCGGGCCAGAAACTAAAAATTATCACCAAAATCAAAGAATTCAGCAGCCAATTTTGCCCAAGACCATCATCGTATCTCTAATGGATTCTTTTAATCTACTATTGAAGTTAGGTACATTTGATTCGGGTATTCTGTATGTACTGTTGTGGTTTGAAGGTAATTTAATCCATTATCAAGTACATAAGTAAAGAGACATATAAAGCATAAAGATCAGAACAAAATCACACATCAAAAGTCACACTGCTGTCACTGCACTTACCAAAGAGGTCTCCCACCGAAAATGCAGACACCAAGAAGACGGCATCCGTCTCAGCAATACCCCTGTCCTTAGCAAAATCCACGATCACCGTCAGGTAGGCAATAAAGTTCACCACATTGCATCCGAACGTGACACAAATAGCCAGGTACAATGGACTGGTCAGTATCTGGGCAGTGTGTCTGAACTGGCCGAACACGCCGTCCTCCCTCTGCTTCATCTTCTGGAACAGACTGATGGGACTCGAACTTGAAATCGGCAGAACGGGGCACGTGGAGGAAGCGGTGGTGTCGGTCGACGAGTTGGAGTTGGTGGGGACGAGTTTGTAGTCACCGTTCTGGTTGTTCTTGAAGTCGAGGTCGTATTGATAGTCTTGGGGTGCGGTGGTGGGAATGATGATGATCTGGTGTTTGGAGATGTCACCGGTTGTCTCGTCGCGAAAGACTAAGGGTTCTGTTGATGACGGGGTGTCGTTGTGTTCTATTGTTTGCTAGAGGAAAAATAGGGATTCGTTAGAAAGAGGATATTATTTCAGACAATTTAAAAAAAAAAAATCCCTAATTTTATCGGAAAATCTGTAATAAAATTGCAAGTATAAACTTTTCACCCCCAAACAACCCTTAATTTTGAATTTGACGTGAGAAATAAAATTAGGTCACTGCTGTCTCTAAAAATCCGTATTGTTTTAATCATCTCTGACACAAGAACGTCAATATAAAGTAGACAATAACTTTAGAACTATAAAAGCCATTCTTCTATACGAATGGTATAGAAGAATACAAACGGTATAGGTAATCATCAGAGTTATGACTGTGTAAATCATAAGGATTGATTGGAAACCGTTTTTAAATTCTATAGAAACCATCGATATAGATAAACAACTGGATAGACTGCTCTGATGTCAATGCAAGGGGAAAAACACGTCGGTGGTTGATGACACTGGCGGGATGATTAACCAATCACAGTTCACTTTTATATTTGGATGGAAATGCGAAAAACCTTGTAAAGTGCTAGAGTAGATATTTTTTTGCACATTATTACTAATTAGGGTATACTAATGACTTTTCTGCTGTGTACAACCCAAAATTTTATTTTCAATCCTCGGCAATCCGTATTTTTTATCCCCCAAACGGCATCTGGCAATGGCTTCATTTTCCCATCTTTAAGAAGTATATCCAGTTGTTTATCTATATCGATGATAGAAACACGGTTAATATAATTGGAAAAGTATGTATTCTTTTGTAAAATTATTTCTACAAACGTTTCACGTTCGAATGATGTTTGAAACGTTAACTACCCAGATCACACCCAGGTGCAACTAACAGTTCCATTAATATTTTCACATCCTGTATGTATGACAACACTTTTCTTTTAAACAGGATTTAAATCTGAAATATGGAAACGTTGGATCATGAAAATCATTATGAAAAAGTCAACTGCTCTAACAGACTTTAACCAACGGTAAATCAAACTGAAAATTAATTTTAAAAATACTTTTGGAAAATGCTTGTAAGCAGCTTTTGTTGTATGCAATGTTATTGATTGGAAACAGATCTAAGACTTAGCGGAAAAATAAAATTCAATTTTGAGAGATTTTATAGACCTCAAACCAAACCTATAGAAAGACAATTCAAGTCTCCTTGAAGATAAAAGCAATTCTCACCTCATGCAGACCACCATTCAGTGCTTTAGCCTCAAGTAACACCAACTTTCCGTTGATTCTGTTCTTCTTGTTGGCGACTGGCGTTGGCGGTGCTGGCGACTTGGCGACGAATGCTGGAATGAGTCCGTTGAGGATTATTGCTCCCATCAGAAGAAAACACCCTTTGAATCCATACGCTCCTAGCAAATACTCTATGAGGGGCGGTAGGGCAAAGGAGCCAACGGACGCCCCTGCGTACGCGATGCCAGTAGCGGTTGCTTTCTGATGCTTGAAGTGCTGGTGAATGAGAACTGGGTTGAGTGTCACCACAAGCCCGTTTCCAATTCCTGGGTGAAAGATAAGGGAGTTAATTAAAACCGGAGATTTACACGTTAAAGATATAAAATTTCCTGATGTATCATTAACAACATGCCTGACTTTTACATTAAAAAGATAGTAAAGAATTGAACATTTAACTGAAAGAAATATAATTTCTCGGTGATTTTTTTTCATTGAAAATGTCAAAGTGTAATCAAATTTAAAAAATTAATCCTCTGGAAAGTAAAATATAATGCAAAATAATGTAAAAATCTGTTTGAAGCAGCTCGTTATTTTGCTCTACTAAGGTTTTTTTTACAGCTTTTGTATCCAAGAAGTTTTTAAAATCCTTGCTTTCTAAAAGAAATTATAAAATTGGCAGAACTGTTAATCGTATTTCCAGAATTTTTAAAATTTCCTTTATGATTTCCAGTTCCCATAATTTACTTGTTGCTGGACACTTTATTTACAACTGACTAAAATAATAGAAACAACTTTTTCTACGGTCGTAACTTAAAGACCTAAAAAAAAAAAAATTAAATAGCTACCTTCACAGCATTAAAAAATAATTATTTCTGTAGTAGCTTTAAGGTCTTTCAATGACATAAAGGATTTTACAAAAAGAAAATATAAAATAGTAAAAAAATTCTAAAATTCACAGAGAAATCTTACTGAAACTTCCTGTTCTAAAGACCTCACATTTAAATTGACTAACCTTCCAGTAGGCGCCTCTTAATTAAAGTTAGCAATGTAAATAATTAACAATATTTACACATAACAAAATAAACCAAAATAAACTACTTAATTTTGCGCTTTAGACAGCGTTAATTAGAACTATTAGTAATTAGGGAATTAACTTTCTGCAGGGTATCGATGGGCCACATTAAAAAAAACTTAATAAACACAAAATTAAATTCATATACATAACAGCCGAGTGATGATCATTATCTTAAACAATACAAAATACTCAACAGTTTCTACGAAGGGTATCATGTGTTTGATAGGCCACATTAAAAAAAAAAAAAACATAATATACACATAATTAAGCTCATTTATGTAACTGCCCCGTGATGAACATCATCTATAAGGAGTGTCGAAAAAAAATTTAAAATCCTTTGCGAAAAAGCATCAAATTTATTTGAAACACAACTATACTAAACTTCAACTCAACTTGACATCACTAGACGTGAGATCATCACAGTGCTCATAGGTATTTAATCCATTTTGGCGACGTGAAAGCATAATGTTCGCCAAACCACAACCCTGTATAGAACAAAAGGCTATAAGGTTTGGCGAGAATTATGTCTTCACTCAGCTAAAATGGATTAATTGCCTATGAGCACGGTGAAGATCTATCGTCTAGTGATGTCAAGTTAAGTTGGAGTTTAGTATAGTTGATGGGGTGAGGCAATAAAATCAGCTGTGCCTATAAGATGAAATGCGCCTAATGCGTTAAACGTGAATTCAATTTCCTATTCTTTAATCTACAGGGTGTTCATAAAGTCCGTACCTATTTGTAACAATGACTATTTCAAAGAGTAAACAACCTACCACAGTTTTATTTTCATTGAATATATTATTAAGGTGTTCCGTTTGGTTAAGTTACATTCCAAACGTACGCACCCGCATTTTCCACACATTTCCGGAATCTTTTAGGGACAGAATCCACAGCTCTTCTTTAGCATCCCAACTGGAACATTTGCAGACACTTCACTGATACTTTGTTCAAGGCTGATGTTAATGCCCCTTGGTTTTAACAGGTACAATTTGAGCTAAGGAACAAGTTAAAACCAGGGGATATTATCAGCTTGGAACAAAGTATCTGGGAAGTATTCGCAAATGTCCCAGTTGAGATGATAGGAAGAGCTGTGGATTCTGTTCTCTCAGAAATGTGTAGAAAACTTAATAACCAAATGGTACACCTCAATAATGTATTCATTTGAAATAAAACTGTTATACGTTGTTTAGGGAACTGGGATGGGTGCTTACTCGCACACTCGCATAGTGTGATGTAAAATTAAACACTAAAGCGACCGGTCTCTACTGTGTGCGTCCCCATAAAGAAGCATGGTTTAATTTTACCTTGCATTATACGAGTATGCGAGTAAGCACCCATCCCGGCTCTCCTGTGTAAGTTGCCTTACTCTTTAACTGCTGTGGTTAGGTGGTTTGATGTTTTTGGTGCAAGGGCAACACGAGGTCCAAACTGAGCCAAACAAATTGGTGGACATCAGTTTAAAATTTAAGAAACATTGTATCGGAAAAAAAAATTATAAAACTCAAAGATGAAATATTTTAGGTTGTGAAAGCATTTCGCAAAAAATGACTCGCGGTCTGTCTGACCCCATACAACAGTTAAACGTTAAAATATTCATTGTTACAAATAGGTACTGGCTTTACAGCCACCCCGTATATTTCCAGGGGACTTCAAACAGTGTATTTGGAAAAATCTTTAACTACTCAGCAATGTGATAGATACGGACAATGGCTGATAAATTGTCCTATAAATCACTATCCACGATCAGGGCTTTAATGTCCATTGTATCTTGGGTGAGACTAAAGTTATTAATTTATTAAGTGTGCAGTTTGTTATCCTCTTTTCTTACCCCTGAAGAGTCCGAAGAAGATGATGAGGTACATCAAGGATGGAGTGAAGAAACATGCTGCTATCGCCACAGCAGATATAAGGATTCCGCTCACCAAGATACTCCGGATGCTGAAATAGTGGGTGAGAAAGCCAGCCAGAGGACCTGTCAAAGAACATACCGAATTAACTAAAGCAAGCACAAATACCACAACCATATCAACTAAAAATAACTAAGATAATACAATCCATTAGGGAAGGATAGGCTGTGGTACAGAAATAAAAGTTGAAGTGTCTGTCTGGCATTCCAACAGCTAATCTAACCCATTAACGATGGTTGGCAAGAAAACTTGCCAATCGAAAATTTAGCGTGTTTTCTTTGCTAACAAATTGCGATTGTAGTTCCACTTAGTGTTTTCTAAAAACTATAAAAATAATTTTCCAAAAAATGCGAATAATTCAAAATATACCTTAAATGATCTAAATAAACAAAGTAAAAGTTAAAAACAATTACTGTTTTTCCATTTCAAAGTCCGTCTATAATGAGTTAAACTGCATGTGCCAACGACATGTGCGTAAGGTCGATTGATTGATCTCGTTGAGGCAAGTTTCCATCCCGATATTCAACGGTGTAGTGGTTAGCGTGCTAGCTTCTAGAACGCGAGGTTGCTTGTTCGAGTCCCGTGTTAGGCATGGGTGTTTGTAAATGTATGTTGGCTTGTCTAATGACGAATGTTTCGGCGCATTATAGCCCTCGTGTTGCTGACGGTGCCAGATAATCTGAAAACAACCAACCATCCCGAAATTCACGCGAGTGTACTATAATTATGACCTGCATATAAGTTACAATTAAGTTTAATCTATACATGCTATAAACATGTAAAAATCAATTCAAAGTTCTCGATAACATTAAGATAGAACGTCAGTCCGCCCCTGGCCCCATAGACCTAATATATATATATATATATATTTTTCAGCCTCAATGTCCTTTGTATGCTTGTCTTGCCTGAGTATTGCTTTGAAACATATGAAATTTTCTAACAAATAAAATATCAGTAATAAAAGTTCAGTAAAAAATTGACGGCAAAATAACTAGTTATTTTTTATTATTAGTGTTAATTTAATAGTTATAAACCAACTTATAAATGTAATAATAAAAAAAAACTAGTAATTTTGTCTTCAAAAATTTACTGCACTTTTATTACTGATATGTCTGTTATGAAATCTCATAAGTTCATATGCTTCACTTTTCAAAGATGCAAGTAAGCCGTCGCCAGATATCTGAATCGTCTGCAACCTTCTTAATTGAAAATTAAAGAATGATGAGTTACCAAATAAAAAGAATGCTCATTATTTGGCAAGTTATGACGTATTTGGCAATCTGATTTAGTTCAACTCACTCAAAGTCTGTTTTTGACCTGTTTCGGCCATTTTTGCCACGGCCGACCAGTGGATTCCCCAGTATATAATTCACTCACTTTTCTCCATATTCTATAAAAAAAAATCAGAATGATGTTCAATAGGGTATCTAAACGTACAGTCGCCTCTAAGTCTATCTGGATTCGCGATCTTTTGTTACTGTAAAGGTTAACTGGAGACAAGTCAAAATTTAAAATAATACGACATTCAACATAAATAAACACCCCACGTTTGTCTTCGCATAATCAGCGATAAAGGTATTGGTGAATATGCCCAAAAATAAAACATGCAAAAATACAAACAAGTGTCAGCTCTGAGGTACAGAGTTACTTGTCATGATGACACATGCATTTATTTTCACTTTATTTTATACTGCACAGAACGTATTCGTAACAAATTTATGTTAAGACTTTTGTCACTTTAAGTGCTTGCATTGTTACGTCAAGGTAAAGACTGAAACGGGAGGTTTTTGTCACATAAGAAACTGTTTTTGCTAGATAACTATTTAAATATGTAACTGCAAATGAATTCTGCTGATAGTTTTTTTTTTTAATTAGGTAGCATTATAAATTGCAAAGCTGATTATGTACATATTTTTTTTTTTTTTCTAAATCTTGCTTGCTGAGTTTGATACATTGTTGCACTCAGTTCGCTATGTGGGATACTTCATCATCACCTCCAACGTCATCAAAAAATGGAACAGGGACAAAAAAAAATAATCAAAATTTCGTCTAAGACTCAGGTCTGCACTAATTGACTGAGAGGCGTCTTATAGATTAGATACCCCTTCGAACATCAATCTGAATATTTTGTAGAATGTGGATAAAAAAAGCCTAGTAGATTAAGAATATACTGGTCTACCAGGGCAAATATGGCCGAAGCAGTTCACAAATTGATTATGAATGAGTTGAACCAAACCCGCCAAACAAGCGACGCCTTTTTTGTCTGCAACCTACCGCTTTTTTAATTTTCAATTTAAAAAGTTGCTGTCGATCGGCATTCTCAGGGTTCCCACTCAAATTAAAAAATGAAAATCAATGACTTTTAAGGACCTAATTAATGTTTTTAAGGACCTTTGAAAATTTGTTTTCGGGCATCATGTCTATATATAAATTTTTTATAAAGTATATTCTACCAAAACAGTTACAAGTTAGCGCATGCGTAATACAAATATGTCAGAAAATTTCAATACAGTGCGGATTAGTGGCGGTCACGCGAGGATAGCAAGTCTGAGTTTTATTTTTATAAACTTTGCAGTTGGAACACATACACAAAAAATTAAGGACTTTTAAGGACCTCTAAGCATTTTCAAGGACTTTCAAGACCTTGAAAATAGGTTCAAAAATATTAAGCACTTTTAATGACTTTCAATGACCGTGGGAACCCTGATTCTCTTTTGCCAAATATTTGCATTTGTTAAATGTGAGCCAAGTTGGCAAGAAATATTAAGGGGACATAGGACACTTTTGCCAAAATTCTTTAGTTTTGCCAAGAATTAAATAAAATTTGGCATAAACATAGAAGATGTGACTTTGAACAAAACACAATTTGAGCACATAATAACATAGATAGTAAATTATTGAGAAAAATGCATTAAAATAACACGAAATTTTAATTTTTTTCAAAATGCTCCTCGTGACACAATATTTTGACGAACATGAAAGAAAAATTTGAAGTTGTTTATCAATATATTATAAACATTTTCAAACATGCTTTTATCTTTAGGTGTAATAGTTGAACAGAAATAAAATTTCAAACTTGGGGCCAGTGATTTCTCATTAAAAAATGCACATACTTCAAATTCCCAACATGAAAAAAAATATAAAAAATTATGTGACATAAAAAAGCATGTGTAAATTTCTTTATAGTACATTAAAAATTATTAATACAAAAAAATTAGGTGGATTTATCAAAAAATGAATCGCAAGGAGCTTTTCGAACATAAGTAAAATGGGAAAAAGCAAAGCTGAGAAAAACGCATTTTTAGCCTTTGCCAACAAGTGTGCGATGCGTTAAAATAGTTAGTTAAAATAAAGATTTTACCACTTAAAATCATCGGATTTCAAAAATTCAAACGTGAAATTAAAGCTAGTGGCATAAGCAATTTTTATAGAATGAAAACAAAAAACGTAATTTTTGGTGATTTCAGTGTCCCATGTCCCCTTAAGTAACTGGTGAGGCATTATTTATTGCCGACTTGGCTCACTCTTAAAAAATGCGAGTTTTTGGAAGCTGGAAGCTCTACTCTTACTTGAAAATTAAAGAGTGGTGAGTAGTCAAACGGAACAGGGCGATCACTTTTTGCCAAATTATGACATATTTGGCAATCAAATTCAACTGAACTCATTCATAGTCGATTTTTAAACCGTTTCGGACATTTTTGCCGCGACAGACCAGTATATGATATTCTTAATATACTAGTTCACTACATTGTATAAAAAATTCATAACTATGTTCGATGGGGTACGATATAGATAAACAACTGAATAGACTGCTTAACGAGGGGGAAATGAAGCCATTGCCAGATCATTGGGTGTACAAAAAATTACGGATTGCCGAAGATTGAAAATCAAATCTCGAATGTAAATAGTAGACCTTAATTAGTAATAAGCAAAAAAATATCTACTCTATCACTTTATAAGGTTTCTCGCATTCCCATGCAACAACAAAAGTGAACTGTGATTAGTTAATTGTCCATCCATCATCATCAACCAGCGGCGCGGGTTTTTTCCCCATGTATTGCTATTGGAGCAGCCTATCCAGTTGTTTATCTATATCGATGTTGGTTATTTAACCTTGAAGTTACTTCTAGAACTAAAAGTGATAGAATTGCATTTATATGAAAGAATGTTTTTCACTTTTATACATCGCACAAAAAAAAAATTTCAAGAAACTCCCGCTATGTTGCTATGCAAAACGAATAAAAGGAATCTTAATCCTTTGAGTACTGAATTATTTGAAGATTTTTGTGCCCATGGGACGGATTTGGATGGACGGTTGACGAGTCAGAATCGTCCACCGTAACTTCGCCCCCAAGTGTAACGAACCTTCAATGTCAGTGTAACGAACCTTAAATGAAAATCTAATATTGGATTACTATATGAAGGGAATGCGATAATTGGACCTTGGATGTATTCGTACAAAGTGGATATGGAAATCAAATATTGGTTCACTTTATACGAAGTGCATGTGATAATTGGCCCTTAGTTGGTTGTTTTCAGATTATCTGGCGCCGTCAGCAACACGAGGGCTATAATGCGCCGAAACATTCGTCATTAGACAAGCCAACATACTTTTACAAACACCCATGTGCCGACCAAACGGTGTAGTGGTTAGCGTGCTAGCTTCTAGACCGCGAGGTTGCGGGTTCCGAGTTAGGCATGGGTGTTTTGTAAATGTGTGTTGGCTTGTCTAATGACGAATGTTTCGGGCAATTATAGCCCTCGTGTTGCTGACGGCGCCAGATAATCTGAAAACAACCAACCAGACACCCATGCCTAACACGGGACTCAAATCCGCAACCTCGCGGTCTAGAAGCTAGCACGCTAACCACTATACCGTTTGGTCGGCGTAATTGTCCCTTGGAAGACTGTAAGAAGGGTATATCAAATCCTAGATGGCTATACCAAGTATATGTTTAACGATCTATGTAATTATTTAGCCAAAATTTACAGAACATGAAAACCATGGACCGATGCCCTTTAAACTAATCAGGATTCAATTCACAACGCCCTGTTATAAGGAAGTTACGAATAAATCAGTTGTAAAAGACTTTATTTTCTGAACTTGAAATTCAAACGCACGCTTATGAATGCAAATCTATTTACAAACATCAAAACAGTGGATGAGTTTTGTGGGCGCACCAAGGACACCCTGTGTTTGACCCAAATCCGTTTTCGGAGTAAGGGTGTTTTACGAGCATTTAAATTTCGAAAACGCAAGGTCGGTTATCTAATAGTTAATATCGATATTGCGCATTTGGAGACGACAGTACTTATTTTCGAAGACAGCTAATCGCCAATGAATCCGAGACTTTTACCAAGATTTCATGCCGGCCAAACGGTATAGTGGTTAGCGTGCTAGCTTCTAGACCTCGAGGTTGCGGGTTCGAGTCCCGTGTAAGGCATGGGTGTTTGTAAATGTATGTTGGCTTGTCAAAGGACGAATGTTTCGGTGCATTATTGCCCTCGTGTTGCTGACGGCACCAGATAATCTGAAAACAACCAACCAACCAACCTATGGAGTTTATTATACTGGGCCACTGCTGAGACTACAGGTTGCGTCTATCACTTGTGGTGCTCAGACCCTAAGCGAAACATGCAATCCTATGGAGCTTGTTGTACTGGGCCACTGTTGAGACTACAGGTTGCGTCTGTCACTTGTGGTGCTCAGACCCTAAGCGAAACATGCAATCCTATGGAGCTTGTTGTACTGGGCCACTGCTGAGACTAGAGGTTGCGTCTATCACTTGTGATGCTCAGACTCTAAGCGAAACATGCAATCCTATGGAGCTTGTTGTACTGGGCCACTGCTGAGACTACAGGTTGCGTCTATCACTTGTGATGCTCAGACTCTAAGCGAAACATGCAATCCTATGGAGCTTGTTGTACTGGGCCACTGCTAAGACTAGAGGTTGCGTCTATCACTTGTGATGCTCAGACTCTAAGCGAAGCATGCAATCCTATGGAGCTTGTTGTACTGGGCCACTGCTGAGACTAGAGGTTGCGTCTATCACTTGTGATGCTCAGACTCTAAGCGAAACATGCAATCCTATGGAGCTTATTATACTGAGCCACAGCAGTGACTAGAAGCGGTGGCACGCGTTCGTCACTCGAGTGGGTCTGTATAATAAGGCCCTATCAAAATACAAACAGTTACCTGATAGACTCTTCTCGAAAAATTTTAAGGTGTGAGAAAAAAAAAACTGATATAGCGAGTTATCCCAGGTTAATTACAAATTGCTAGTCTGGACTAAATAGTGATTTTTCGATCACAAAGCCGATTTCAAAATTCAACGGCTTTAAATAAAAGTGCACAAATCTAACGTCAGACGCTTCTGTAAACATTAACATTTCGGGTGCAATCCCTTCCTCAATTAACTCCAGTGTCAAAAGTAAGAAAATTACATAACTCAAACAACACAACTTTTCACTTCCTGGATATGATTTGCATTTGACGCGCAGTACAAACAGTCTTCTGCCATCCATTCATTTGTGCATTAATTTGAAATCGTCAAGGACAAGCATCCGTAAACGCAATCGCAATAAAATAAAAAATTCTTTAATTAGACTTCATTCAATCAAATTTGCATTTTTTACTGTATAACTTTCCAATGACATAATTACTCGAAACAATTCTAGCGTAGTTATTTGAGGCACTCTCAAATTTTATACATTAGCACTGATGTGCTTATCGAGAACATGGCTGATGGGTTACGGTAACTTAATGAGACTGATCCGGATAACCAGATCGAAGCGATTGAAAATCAAACCATTAGCCAAATCTGTCACAATTCTCCATCACAGAGAAACAGCCCCTTCACGTTGAGTTTTAACGACAAGGCATCAAGTTGTATACTAGCTGAAGTTAGCATACTCGTCCGTCACGAATGTATGAAATTGATAACGTTTTACCAAACTGGCGCGTTAGCAAAGAAATGAAATCCATTTCCTTGTCGTTAAAACTTAACGGTTAAGGTTACTCTTTTTACAAAATATAGCTAAAGGTTTTCATATCCTATTTCGTAAATTGTCTGGTTCAATAAGAAATAGTCATCAGCCAGAATCTTTTTTTTTTTTTTTTTTTTTTTTTTTTTTGGTTCAGTTAATATTTAAAAAATACTACTGTTCAAAATATTAAAGAGTTCTATTGAGCCTACAATGACTCTTTGCGGTAATTTATTCTGAGGCAAAACTTCCCCCATGCTAGGACCATAGATATAGATAAACAACTGGATAGACTGCTCCGATGGCAATGCAAGGGGGAAAACGCCCCGGTGGTTGTTGATGATGGGTAGATGATTAACCAATTACAATTCACTTTTATAGTTGGGTGGAAATGTGAGAAACTTTGTAAAAGTCCTAGAGTAGATATTTTTTACACATAATTACTAATTAAGGTCTACTATTGACATTTCTGCCGAGTACAACCCAAAATTTTATTTTCAAACCACGGCAATCCATATTTTTGTGTCCACCCAACGATCTGAAAAACGGCTTCATTTTCCTAGCATTTAGCAGTATATCCTATTGTTTATCTATATCTATGACTAGTACTTAAACTATAATCGTTTTACAAAAGCGTTCGCCATTGTCCAAGAGAAGTTTCAGAGTTTTGCAGTAACCACCACAGTGCCTCAAATGGCCATGGTGTCTCAGACTATAATTGGGAAGAAATTTTTTATATAAATAATATATTAGCACCTTTCTTAAAGTAAGCAGTCTACTAACATTTCTTATGTTTATGGCAGTTTTATAAGTGATTATAACAAAAATTTAAATAACTCAATAACGAAAAATTGACAACTTCTGCAGGACCTGCCAAGACATCGAACGTCTATCATCAGAAGCACTCCCCATCATCCCATCATAACAAAAATTTAAATAAGGAATGATTCATTAACGAAAAAGTGTCGGCAGATCCTGGTTAGACATCTAACGTCTATCATCAGAAGCACTTCCCATCACAACGAAGCTAGTTTTAACCGTTACATTTCTTCTTGTGTTTATGGCAGTTTTATAAAGATCATTACAAAAATTAGGATTGATTCATCAACAACAAAAAAAGTGTCGACTTCGACAAACCTTGGCTAGACATCGAACATCTATCATCACAACGAATCTAGTTGAAACCGTTAAATGATTGATCCTGTGATCTCAGGTGCCGGACAAATCAACACTAGGACAAATCGGCTCGTGACTCCCTTACCCTTGATCTTAATTCCCCAACATTTGACGATCCCGTTTCATTCTTTCCCCTTTCTCGACCGTTTAAAGCGGGCGGATAGGTATTATTCAAGTCCACGTCTCCATCAACAGTCCACGGTGAATACTAATCGCTCATTAAAAGTGGCAAAGCTGTGGGATCTCCTCTCTCTCCTTGAAAGTGAAGCATTGGGGGGAATGGATTAAATCCGGATGAATGTTACTGGCCTTCCTGACGATGCGTATCATCCATCTTGTATTTAGCACGTGACCGTCTCGTGCAACTCCCCTTGTTATCAGGCTATATTTGTCCAAGGATAAGTTGGTTATGATGGAAGATTTCTTGAGCAAGAGCTAAGGGAGGACTGTACTGCCGTACTAAGACGTTGGACCAAACTGAGTTACCTGGTGGTTCTCTGTAATTTGTTCAACACAGTAAGGTAAAGTTTAAACGGTTATATCTGCACTGGAAAATGTTAAAAAGTTGGTTGGTTGTTTTCAGATTATCTGGCACCGTCAGCAACACGAGGGCTATAATGCGCCGAAACTTTCGTCATTAGAAAAACCAACATACATTTACAAACACCCATGCCTAACACGGGATTCGGAACCCGCAACCTCGCGGTCTAGAAGCTAGCACGCTAACCACTATACCATTCGGTCGGCCCCCAGTGCATTTAGAAACTACTTAGTATAAAACCTTGACATTTGGAGAATAGGTACGAAAATGATCACTTCATGAAATGACAAATTAAAAACTCAAAAATAGAGTCCAATATATTTTATATTTGAAATCCTTAGGTCAAAGCATATGCAGTGGCTCCACCTGATTTTGTCTTCTATTTTAGTTTTCATTTATAATAGATAGACATTAAATGAAAACAATTTATGTCATTTCGTTAACGGGTCATTTTCGTACCTAATCATCAAATACTAAGGTTTTATAGAGAGTAGTTTCTAAATGCACTGGGCTAGAAGATTGTAACATAGCGAGTATAGGGAATTATCCTAATTAGGACTTCATCTTAAGCTCAGTTGCAGATACGTTGGTTTATTGCTTTGCACGCTCACGACCTATTTTTACGCACAATGACAGGTAATCAAGCCGAGACCTACAGCTTAAAATGTATTCCGAACCACAGCGAGTGTCGATGCTAAACCCAAGATTCGAAGCCACCACCTTTGGCAAGCGATGTCTGAACACTAATTCCACAGCTATTGGGTGGGGCGGTTGTAGATACGTTGGGTTGTTTTCAGATTATCTGGCGCCGTCAGCAACACGAGGGTTATAATGCGGCGAAACATTCGTCATTAGACAAGCCAACATACATTTACAAACACCCATGCCTAACACGGGACTCGCAACCTCGCGGTCTAGAAGCTAGCACGCTAACCACTATACCGTTGGTTGTAGATACGACTTCTGGGCTTAGGAAGAAAATATTCTGTGCCGAAGCATGGTGAGATCAAAATGTCTTAAGAAATATTTCAAAAGGAAACTGACCAATACTGCGCTTCGAATAGGAAACTCCTTGGAAAATTCTCATCAAACAGCTCGAAAAGCGACATCAGATTATCACGACCACCGTTGTGTCTACTGTGAAAAAAGAAAGACTGCAGCGCGCCGACAAGTTTTCATCTGGATTGGTTGGTTGTATTTTAGATTTATAAGGCGCAAGGGCAACACAAGGGCCAAACTGCGCCAGTTTTCATCGGGGAACCTCATGCCAACAATGAGCTCGATGTTGTAGAATAAGTAATTTATCCACCGCAAACTCAAATGGAGTCTTTATGCACGATAATGACAGATCACAACCGTCCAAAATTGCTGGTGACACCATAACCACAATTGAGAACTAAAAATCGAAAACAACCTAAGTACGAAAGAAATCTATTTTTTTTTTTTTTTACGGAAAAATGTCATCAAGACCAAGCTAAACAAAGTGGAGAACATCCAAAGTGCAAACTCCAGTAGCAATAGTACAAATTGAATCTGAAGTATGTACTTAAACATTGCTTTAAGTACCAGATGCGATCATTTTTCGACTCTCATTCAATTCAATTCTCTCCAAGTACTCTCTAGCATATCAAGAGTTATTAGACGAATTGCTTAATTGATACTCTTCTTCAACGCATCTACAATTTCAGTTGTTTTGCTTATACACAAAGGATATAATGAATCGCCAAGATAAACAAGCCCCGTAACAATTCATTCTACAAAGAAAAAAGGACCACTGATGCCATTTACTTGCATTTCTAACCAAACGTTAACTTAAGGTGCCATCTCTTTCTTATTCAAAAAATCTCGCAGTGGTTTCCAATCCAAGGAGGGGCAATCTATTATACTCCAATGGGTAGTTCTGTAATAATAAACCATAAATTTTGGATACTTTTAGCCGGAGATACTGAATATCCTTTCCGAATAATGTTATACAGAGGGTTCATTTTCTTTGGGTTGGTTGTTTTCAAATTATCTGGCGCCTTCAGCAACACGAGGGCTATAATGCCGAACACTCGTCATTTGACAAGCCAACATACATTTACTAACACCCATGCCTTACACGGGACTCGAACCCGCAACCTCGCGGTCTAGAAGCTAGTATGCTAACCACTATACCGTTTGGTCGGCCATTTTCTTTGGGAATTAGAACAACGGCGGCGCGGCATTACAGACTAGTTTACTATTCAAATTATTTATTAATCAGTGAGTGTGTTTTCTATTCAGATTGAGCACATCAAAGTTTGTATTTCAAGTAAGCAAAGTTTGTATTTCAAGTAAGCACATTTTGTATTTCAAGTAATCACATTTTGTATTTCAAGTAAGCACAGTTTGTATTTCAAGTAAGCAAAGTTTGTATTTCAAGTAAGCAAAGTTTGTATTTCAAGTAAGCAAACTTAGTATTTCAAGTAAGCAAACTTAGTATTTCAAGTAAGCAAACTTAGTATTTCAAGTAAGCAAACTTAGTATTTCAAGTAAGCAAACTTAGTATTTCAAGTAAGCAAACTTAGTATTTCAAGTAAGCAAACTTAGTATTTCAAGTAAGCAAACTTAGTATTTCAAGTAAGCAAACTTAGTATTTCAAGTAAGCAAACTTAGTATTTCAAGTAAGCAAACTTAGTATTTCAAGTAAGCAAACTTAGTATTTCAAGTAACAAACTTAGTATTTTAAATAAGCAGCATTTTAAATAAGAATATATTTTAGTTTTAAACGTTAGTATTTTAAGTAAGCAAAGTTATATTTCAAGTATGCAATGGCATACTCAAAAATTAAAAGTACCGTAAAATGGGGTGAATCGAAACGAAACTTCATGAAATTACAAAGAAATTATTATTTTACACAAATAAAACAGTTTTATTAATTATATATATATTTTTCATTTGGTTAAAATGTTTTTAATCTTGGAACATGTTTTATAGAGTTTTCAACACTGTCCTTTTTTTTTTTTTTTTTTTTTTTTTTAAATTCTGAAACAGCGTGCATACAATCCAATGAGTTTTAACCTCTCCAAAACTTATCCCGCAATTAATAACATGTACCAGTTATAGACTTAACTAATATATTTTTAGATAAGTATAAATATCCACAACAGCATGCCATACTTAATTTAACTTGGTTTTAAAAACTTTTTATTTTACGAATTTTTATGTTTTGCCTCGTCTCGATTTTTAAATTTGCGGGGTGAATCGGAACACTTGAAAAGTGATATTAAAAAGCTGTTTTTGGCAAGATTATGTTCCACACAAGATTCAACGACTGAAGAAGAGTCTAATTACTCCCTTCAAGACAGTAATCAAGATTGCAGGCTTGAATAAATGTCAGAAGAGGAGCCTAGTTTCCGCATGGCAGAAAACCCGATTGTTCCAGTGGTTTTTCTCTAAATGACTTCGTCATCTTTAAGTTATATGGGGAAATGTATGAAGACTATGTGAGAAAGGTTTTGCACCCACAAGATTATTACCATATAAGTGTGTTTTACAAAAAGCGCTAATGAACGAAGAGATTTTCTGAAACAAATGAGGATGCCTTTCTCCTTTCTCAAGATATTTTAAAGAATTTGCAGTCATACGACACGCAAACATAAAGTAGATTAAAAAGTATTTTTAATTTTAATGACTATTTGGATGAGTTATAGGAGAGTTAGATAAGAGTTGATACGCTTTCAAACATATGATTTGTTTTGACAAACACAAATTTTATCCGGCGTATTAAATTATTTTTTTATGATAATTTTGTGTTCCTATTTACCACAATGCATTATTATTTGTTTTTTGCCACCCTGTAAACATTTAAATAAGATCAGACATAAATTGTAACGAGTGTTCCGATTCACCACTTTCTGCGGGGTGAATCGGAACACCATGAAAAAATTCAAAATAAATTAAAGTCCTAGTTTTTACAAAAATGTTTGGGTTGATTCTCAACGAAGAAGGTAAGACCCAAGTTTCTATGTCAAAACTATGTTCCTTAACGATCTTATTACAACCGATTATTACTTTGAAAGTTGAAAAGTGTTCCGATTCACCCCATTTTACGGTAATTATCATTATTATGCATTTTCATTTTTATTTACAATTTTGCGCAAAATTCTCGTTATAAGTTTATTTGTTTGATTTCCCTCCCCCCCCCCCTTTTGTTGATGATGCCCAAAAAAAAATTAAATTCTTCAAAACGATTTTTATCTCAATTTGGAAAAAAAAAAACTACATACTTTCCACAGTTTGGAGAAATATAAAATGACCCATGATTCAGTAAGACAACAAATTTCTGGTTGATAAATTTCCAGTTCGAAGCCAATCATTCGGCAGATTAATAGCGGTTATGTCAATTTAATTTCTAAACAATGAGTTCACGTTTGATTCAGAATTTTATCAAAAGTTTTTTGTTTCTTAAGACAAATTTAGTCTAAAATTAGTACATGCGCCTGATTTCTATGTATCCTCTTTTAACAATACCGCTGAGGTTTTTGAAATTATCTTTATACTACCTTAAGTCGATTTTATATGACAGCTATTATTTTTAGAATATCTTAATAACACAAAAAGAATGTGAAAGATGTAAATAAAAGCGTTCACCAAAACTGGCGTGCGATTTCTAGATTATATTCTTTAAAAAAAAAATATATTGTTCAATAATATCCCAAACATAACATCTTACACAATTAAACTAAAATAGAAATACTGTAATTAACAGATACTTATAATTACTTTCACAAACAATACGTCCTTCATACGTTACACTAATGCAATCTACTCTCGACTATTAAATGCTTAGAGAAAATTCGACAGAGGTCAAGGGATACCAATAACACGCTAAGGAAACCAACTCTAAATTGAAGAAAATCGTAAAACAAAAATATCTAATTAACCTTCACGCTAAAGAATTTTGCGTAAGTTGGACAGAAGTTGACAACTTACGCAAATATTTGCGTTTGAGGGAGAAACGGATCTTTTTCGATACGAACCACTGGCTCTACTAATTTACGTTGTCGATGAACCTTCGGTAGTTTTTGGAGCAACTTTTCACTTAAGTCCTTAAATCTTTGCAGGTTAAGGCCGTGGTGGGCTGTCCATGGGACACGCAACAGAAGAAAAAAAAGTACTTATTAGTCGCAAAACTATTTACTTCACAACACCCTTGAAGTGCCATGGGTCCCGAAGGTATTAACTAACAAAATAACCATTTAAGTTTCCCCATAGGAAACATTGTTTTATGCAATTTGGTTGAACACTGTGAACAGGTCCTTTTTGACCTTTCGGGATTTACGTAGTCTTTGAAACTATGTTGTTAAAATTTATCGCTTGGTTGTGTGGCGGACATTGGTGCATTCACACAAAGGCAATAGCAATGGGAAATCTCAATCATCAGCATATGGTGTTTTCTTGAGTTCCTTTCTCAGAAGACATTCCATTCCAGGTCATCCATACCACCCAACTTGAGATTTTTCCCATCCTATTATAAAAGATCCGTATCCCACGTGGTACCAAACCAACCAATGGTGTACAGCCTTTTCCTCATTCTAAATTGATTCTTCTTAAAGTAACATCTCTGTTTTACACTCGGCTACGAAAATTCATGAGCACCAGACATGCGGCCTCATTGCTCCTCTACGAAGTTTCTGATCACTTGTACATAATATGATTTAGTTTATTAGAAATAGAAGGTAGCAACGTAAATAGTGTGATTAAATTGTTTTGTTATCAAGATCCAGCCCATGATTTATCCAATATTTCATAACAAGAAAACAACCTTCTGATAGTCATTTTACCGGGGATCTTGTTAAGTATCCCTTACATTACCAGCACGCAAGACCCCGGCAGTTGTTTTCAGATTATCTGGCACCGTCAGCAAAACGAGGGCTATAATGTGCCGAAACATTCGTCATTAGACAAGCCAACATACACCCATGCCTTACACGGAGCTCGAACCCTCAACCTCGCTGTCTAGAAGTTAGTTTGGTTGTTTTCAGATTATCTGGCACCGTCAGCAACACGAGGGCTATAATGTGCCGAAACATTCGTCATTAGACAAGCCAGCATACACCCATGCCTTACACGGAGCTCGAACCCTCAACCTCGCTGTCTAGAAGTTAGTTTGGTTGTTTTCAGATTATCTGGCACCGTCAGCAACACGAGGGCTATAATGTGCCGAAACATTCGTCATTAGACAAGCCAACATACACCCATGCCTTACACGGAGCTCGAACCCTCAACCTCGCTGTCTAGAAGTTAGTTTGGTTGTTTTCAGATTATCTGGCACCGTCAGCAACACGAGGGCTATAATGTGCCGAAACATTCGTCATTAGACAAGCCAACATACACCCATGCCTTACACGGAGCTCGAACCCGCAACCTCGCGGTCTAGAAGCTAGCACGCTAACCACTATACCGTTTGATCGGCTTAAACTTTATCGCAATCGAGAGATAAGTAGTTCTAAAAGTAAAAAAAAAACTTTTTATTAAATCCTTTATATTAACTTCGATTTTTTATGTTTTGTGATGGCGCGCAAATCAGCGAAGGCCTAATGAACCCCCTTGCCGTCATCCAATCGGTCTCAAACTTGGCAAATAGATTCGATGTCGATGCAGTCTGTTAAATTTTGGCAGCTGTCACTGTCACTAAAAGATCAATTTCACGGAATACTAATAAAAGAACTTGTCGACATCCAATCGCGGTAAAATAGCATTTAACCTACCTTTAAAGAAACTCTTTCCTGTTGCCAAAATTTTAATAAATAAGTAATAAAATTGTTTTAATCGGAAAAAAAAAAAAGATATTTGGATGCGAGTGCATAAATTCACGTTCATTTTATTACGTAAATTTTGAAACGTAGTTTGCCGCACATTTTGCTTATAGAAATGTTTTTGATCTTTAAAATTAAATGCAAACACCACGCGCACGCTGTTTACAGAATCGGCGATGTGTTAATGAATAGAAAAATTGGCAATGCATATGAATGATTTATATTAAAAACTTTGTTTTTATGGGTTATATTATTTTATTTGAGTTGAAGTTACAAAAGTAATGTCGCAGAAAACAAATCTGAAATAGTCAACGATTGAATGTAAAAGGGCCAACAGTGGATAACGATATAGTCACAAAAACACTAAAAAATATTAAAACTGAGGACTCAACTTTTCTCCATAGAAATTGGTTACAGCAATTATAAATGGATTGCAATTCTTTATTTTAGATATGCTACCATCTGCGGTTGTAAGTATTGAATAATATGCTGCTTTGTCTCGTTTTGTTTTTCAATAAAAAGTTTTAAACAAATTTTAAAATGCAAAAAATCCCTGCTGCTAACAAATATAATACATTTAAAGTTAACATTAGAAAGTATATTTTGCTAATACACTAGTCAAATAAGCATTTCCCCTCATTTTAAAAAGTATTCTTTTCGCCACTAATAGTTGTATAAATAACTATTGAACATATTGAATATAAAAGCATTATTCAAAAGGCTAGATAATACAGAAAACATTGTTGATGAAATTTAAAAAAAAAAAAAACTGTAGCTATCTAGATGTTAGTTTTAGTACTTTGAATGACCAATTGAAAATCTTTATTCTCTTCAGGCGTCTTCTCACTTTAGGCACCTCGAAAATAGGCTATTTTCGCGATTTTTTTTCGAGGATTTTTGCAAACAATTATGGGATAAAATGGATCCTATATAATAAACACATCTTTCAAGTACAAGAAATTTTTATTTTTTTGAACAATTATTATAATAAAACAGTAGCATCGAAAAACCCGTGTAGAAATGTAATGTTCGTGGCTTGTTGATGAAATTTCGGAAATTATCCGGCCGATTGTCATGAAATTTGAATGACATATTCTTCATAGTTATGACTATAGCGCATATCATCAGATTTTTAAAATTTTGATTTGAAGTTGTTGTTTTTTACAAAAAACTGCAAAAAAAACGCGTTTTTTTTTTTCACTTTTTTGAAAAACGTGCGCCATTTTGTTATTTTCGCGAATATCAAAAATCTGATGATATGCGCTATAGCCATAACTATGAAGAATATGTCATTCAAATTTCATGACAATCGGCCTAATAGTTTCCGAAATTTCATCAACAAGCCACGAACATTACATTTCTACACGGGTTTTTCAATGCTACTGTTTTATTATAATAATTGTTCAAAAAAATACAAAATTCTTGTACTTGAAAGATGTGTTTATTATATAGGATCCATTTTATCCCATAATTGTTTGCAAAAATCCTCGAAAAAAAATCGCGAAAATAGCCTATTTTCGAGGTGCCTAAAGTGAGAAGACGCCTTCAATAAAAATATGATTATTTGTTATATTGTAGTTTAGTGATATTAAAAGAGTCTACAATCTGGTATTCATGTGAGTCAATAATCTGCCTCATATAACTTCATTGGCAGATTTAGTTTTGCCATCTGATATTGAGGAAATTAATAAAAAATACGATGCATATTGTGCTTAGTGAAATCACAGACTACTTGTTTTAGCAGGAAAAATGATATACGCTTTACTTTATATATTTTGTGATTGGCTGAATATTCCGATATGAACATTCATTATGATTAGCTGGGTTAATAGGTCAGAAAATGCCAGATGCTCAAAATTATTTCATAGTCCATTTTAATGAAGTATTAAACTTAAAAGAAACCTAATTTTAAAATCAATTATGAACCGGACAAGAAAAAGAAAAGGGATTATTTTTATGCTCTACAAGCGTTTATGTCTTGCATTGTACAAATCCCAATTTCTGAACAAGCGCGCGAACTAAAAGACAAAAAAGCGATTTTATCAACAAGTAATTTCCATTCAACCGTGAAATGCGAACAAGTGATTTTGAATCCTTAGTTTTCGAGTTCGCGAATTACTTCATTGTTTTAATCGTCAATCACTTGAAACGGTCCAATTATTACCATTGTAACGCCTTAAGGATTAAAAAATCATTAACCTTTGAATGGAAGTTATTTCTTCCGTTTTTCCAAAGACCTATTAAGAGATTTAATATAGAATATAAAATTGTGATATTTTAATTGTCATTACGTTTGTGCAATATTTTTTATAGATTCAACACACTCAGCTATTAATTACATATACTTTATTCGTACACTTAATTAAAACCTAATTGCAAATCCTTTTAATTAATTTTTCTGTTAATTTTGCATTCATATTCATTTTTTTTCTCTGCTCGAGTAAAAATTATTGCTAAAAATAACGCTAAACTGGCCATTTTTTTTCAAATGAGAGAAAATAAGAAAATGGTAAGTAACACAATGTCAAATTTTTCTGCAATGACCAATGTTATATAGTGTAATTGAAAGCTGTGCGATGTTCCACACCCCTAGTTTTGGTTTTAAACTATACATTATTAAAAGGTGAAACATAAATAGCATGCATATTTTGTCAAATTATTTTGAAAAAACAAATTTTTATGAAAACGTTTTTTAAACATTTATATTTTTTTTTTTTCAAAAGGAAACTTGAATTGTAGAAAATCCGTCGATACATTCTTTCTATTATACCGTTTTGTTGGATATTACCGATCTCTTATAAAATGTCAACTGTTACTTATTATATAATAGTGTACAGTGACAACAATAGAATGTCAAAATAACAAGCTTTGGTTGATTGTTTTCAGATTATCTGGCGATGTCAGCAACACGAGGGCTATAATGCGCCGAAACATTCATCATTTAGACAAGCCAACATACATTTACAAACACCCATGTCTAACATGGGACTCGAACCCGCAACCTTGCGGCCTAGAAGCTAGCACGCTAACCACTATACCGTTTAAAAACAAGCTCTCCTTCACTGTTTACTGCTTTGGAAAAAATTTTACCTAGACTTTGGTAAACTTTTCTGCGTAATTAACTCAGTTTCAACAGAAAGTCGGGTATAATATTTCGGTTGGGTATATACTAATATGTTTTCCAAAATCATCACATGCTAAACGCAAAACCGACGTTGCCGAAAACGCAAGCGCGAAAACGACACTTGCCAACTTTTTGAACTTATAGTGATTTTGTCGACAATGTCATAAAAAATTCTCAGTCCCCTTCCTCCACTTTTGGCATTGAAATTCAATCATCACTACTGTTTTCCTGAGTATTGTATAACAGAGTATGGCATTTCATTCCTAGTAAGCAGAATTCTCTATTGAACGACCTTCTTTGCTCAGATCTAACATTTCACTGGTTATGCCAAACAGTATTATTTTTGTCTAAACAGAAACTGAAGTTAATTGAAGGCTGTTAAAACGCACAGAGCAAGTTTTTTGTGTACCTTTACAATGAAAAGGGATAGAAAAATAAATTCATGATTGGCAGGGCAATTCGTGCGAATTTACATGTTAAGAAGGATCATTTGCATGTCCAGTTGACATAATGCTTCATTTATGCGACAACCATATCTTTTGGAGTATCGCTTTTAACAAGTTGAGCGCCACGTGAATTCTTAAGGCCACGCGCCTTAGAAGCGCTAGTATTAGAGGTCGGAAATATCGATCAAAATAAATATCGATACTAATCATTGCATAGAAAAAAATATCGATATATCGATACATGATTTTTTTTTTATTTCATTTTCAATTTTGCCTGAAACTAAGTTTTTCGGGGTAAATTTCTACTTTTCATGAATTCATGCCAAAAAAATTTTAATAAATAAATTATGAAAATTGTTTAAATAAATGAATTATAAAAATTGTTTTAATAAATGAATTATAAAAATTGTTTTAATTAATAAATTATATTATCAATCAGAATGAATAAAATACATTTGTATGTCAATGCATAAATTCACATTTATTTTTAAAGAAGAAATTTTGAAAAGTAATTTACAGCATATTTGGCTGATAGAGATGTTTTTAATATTTAAAATCATATGCAAATTCCAGGCACACGTTGGCAACAGAAACGGCGCTATGTTAATGACTACTAATAAATGATCTCATCTTTCCATTACATTATGATTTGTTTTTGGTTAGGGTGCCATTTTAACTCTTTCACAGCCAAGTCCAAACTTTAGTTTTGAAGTTTTTGAAAAGGGAATAAAGGAAATCGATAAAACACATGGAACTACAAAATGATCAGTAACAAACTAAAAATGTTTGAAAATATCGATATATCGGTGACTTGTATCGATATTTTTACTATCGATTTTTTTTTTTTTTAAATATCGTCGTATCGATATATCGCCGACCTCTAGCTGGTATTGCGATATAGCGATGTGAAGCGCACTACTAACAGAATAAAATTTACTCGATACAGCTGTGTTAATATATTAAGGCTATTGTTTTCTGATCTCAGAAGATATTTACGTTTATAATGAAATGCTTATAGACATTTATTCCAAGCGTTTACGCAGCGTTGCCAGACCTCGGACTTAAAGCAACGCTATAAGTGAAATAATTTTAACCATTCATTATTGAAACTCTTTCCTGTTGCCAAAATTTTTTTAATCAAAATCAATAAAAGATGTGCTTTTATTGCCTTACGTCAGACTTATCAGCTTTCGTACATCGTAGACTCGTCGTAGATGACAATTTATAACATCAAGTTTTTTGGAAGAAAAGAAGTTAGTAAATATTTCGGAATAGATCTTTAGTTATTTGTGCACTATGAAAACTCGATCTGAGCTCAAGATGTTGCAAATTGCTCATAAAAATTGGTAATGCATATAAAAGATTGTATATTTGTAAATATTTCGTAGTGTTAATTTTGTAAATAGGAAAATTTATGTACATTTTGCATAAGGCAGTTCAATAGTTCGCCTTTAGTTTGTTTCCCTGCAATGAATCTCTCAATGCTTGATAACGGGTTTTACAGAGGTATCGCTGGGAAGCGAGTTTTACAAGGAGCAGGGCATTTAACATTACTGTAATGGTAATCTCGCCAAATTGGCGAGAAATCGTCAAATGTCGCCAAATTTGGCGACCATTTGGCGACATTTTCGGTCCCCATGTACATGTATAGGACTTTTTGACTACGATCTGGAAAGTTCTCCAAATATCTACTTCTAGAAGTCTCAGGAAGGTTTGACTCCTATTTAAGTCGGCCGAGGAGGTTAGTTAGTTGACTGATTTTGAGTCACTGAGTTAGTTGTTAGCTGAGTCCATTAGTTGACTGGAATTACTGAGTCTCAGTGAGCGTTCAGAGAGTTCCGAAAGCGAACTGTATTGCATTGTCTTTTGCAGCGATTTGAGCAGTTGTGTTGTCAAGTTTTTAACTGCTGTTTTGTGCTCTATTGTTGTGAAAAGAGCTGTATTCTGTCTACTAGAACGAGAAGTTCTGGAGTTGTAAAGGAATCTGTGAAGAGTTATATTGGAATAAATTTCTGCAAGTTTTGATCTGCTTTGGCTTCAAATCTTTCGAACCCGTCCACGCAACAATATAAAAAACTTTTTTTTGGGGGGGAGGTATATTATTTTACTTTAAGTTTTAAAACCAAGAATATAAAACTTTTTTAAATGCAATAACAACTAGGTGTGTGGAGCATAGCACAACTTTCAATTACACTAGTGACGTGGATTTGTGTCATTTACCGTTTTTATAATTTCATTATTCATTTAAAAAAAAAATTCCAATGTGGCGATATTTTTTGTGATAGTTCTTTATGGGTCTTTAAAAAAAAAAAATAATAATAATGGTGATTTTAACGATATATCTTTCGATAATCCTTATATTATCCATTCTTAAAAGTGAAACTGAGGTGGAGGGAGAAAAAAAGATCGTTGATGAGCTATATGTTCAGGTAAAGAGAACTCTGGGTTGAAGGCATTCGTTTTTCAACTTTTTACTCCATTAAGGCATTATTACAGGAATTTCGGAGGTTTTGATGTATAGAACACCATAAGAGGCATTAGCACAGCGATTTTGATCAAAATCGTTAGATCCGTTTTTTAGCAATCATTGAAAAACATGAATTTTTTCAATGACAGCTACCTTATGCTCTCGCGCGATTTTAACAAAAACCTTAAATGTGGGCTCCCATGGCAAATTTGAAAATCGTAAGCCAATTTGTTCGGGAGTTATGCTGACCACAGACATATATTTTTTGTCGATCACTTTTTTGAAATCAAAATGTTCTACAACGTGGAGAAATGCAAAGAAATCGAAATTATTACATATATTTTTTTTTTACCGAATGCTCTATACCCTACGTATACATATGGGTAATTGAAAGTAAAATATTTGTTTATGCAACTAGTGGGGAAAGTTATACTTTTTCAAACGAGGTAAAATGCTTATTTGACGAGTGCGATAAGCACGAGTCAAATAATTTACCGAGTTTGATAAAGTATTTTCCCACGTGTTGCACACAATATCTTTTGTAATCGCGTGCAAAATATATTTTTAATACATATATTTATCAACGTTGGCAATTCGAGTCAATGAATGTCTTCAGAATATATGTCATTTATAAGCCATGACAGTATGATATTTGAGCACGAGGCGTGCGAGAAAATACTTGTTCACACTGGTGGGAAAGTTACTTTCTCACACTTCTCGCGAAAAAGTGCTACTTTGGCCACTATTTTTTATTCAAATTATTAAAAAAAAGTAATTTTTTGCACGTTGTTATAAAAACATTTAAGGTTACGTATAGGTTTCAACAAATTTTTTTTAATTTTCAATTTAAAAATTAGACCTTTGCACCTCGAAAAGTACAATATTTGTTAAACTATTTCCAATATTTTTTTTAATTTTTTTTTTTAATGTCTACAATTTTAATAATTAAATAATATTTAATCAACTAATTAGACTAATTTCGAACGGTAATGACAAAAATTCTAATTCACCCCCAGACACAATTGTGGTGTTCAATATTGCGGAATACCCTGCTCTATGTTTTGACCCTATTAACAGAATTTGACAGTGTGTATATTTTGGGATATCTTGCTTTAACTGAATCTATAAGAAAAATCCAAGTTTTTTTTATACAGAATCTTATCTTTAAAATTCAATTAAAAAAATATTTATTTACAAATCACTAAGTATTTAGGGTCAAAACATTCAATAATGTATGCAGAATATATAGTAAAAAACAAAATTCAAAAAATATTATTTAAACTGGAGTTATTACTGTTTGAATGAAATGCAAAATAGAAAAAACTACAATCTGAGAACAACTTTTAAAAAGTATTTTCTATATAAAAAACCGTTATTATTATATATTTCCTTTTTAGTATGCTCCTCCATCATAGGGTTTCCTTCTTTTGTGTTGTTTTTATTTTGCTTTTGTTTTTTAAGGCCTTACAAATCTTCCCCGATTTTTGCGAGTTTTGCGATTTGAAGCCTATACGTATATCTTAATTTACCTCAAACTTTTATTAATATTGTTATACACGGTGAAAAATACACGCGTAATAAACCAAACCCTCAGCAGATATTGTGAGGCAATGAAACAATAGATCAATCTCACAGGGAAATATTGCAATCCAGCACATAAGATTCCTTCAAGGAATTTTTCGCCATCATATCAGTAATCAACAAAATTTCATATACACAGAAACCAACAAGAAACATTAAACGACAATTTCCTACAAACCGACCTTAAACCGAATTATTTCATCGTAAGGTGAAGGTTGCATCTAATAACTACAGAAACCTTAAAGTTGAACGTCCTTATCTGAATACGCATTCCACCGTGCTATAGCAACACTTAACCTTCCGAATTAGGAAAAACGCAATCACTTTCTCTAACCAGAAACTTAAGTTAATTGCACACAGTTAAATCACACAAGGTTCTCGAGTACCTTAACAATAAGAGAAATATAAAATGGCAATTCGCATTGGCGGGTTTGAAATGAGGATAATTTAGTCATGTTTGGAAAAGTGAACAAATACCGTTCTACGCAAGGTCAGAATTCCGTTGTATTTAAAGACATTGAACTACAGGTGGTTTGAAAGTTCACGGAGGTTTATTTGATTCTTCGAATGTTGATACAATCCGGTAATTTAATTTAATAGGGTTTTTTTTATAATGGAAATATAACGGTATGAGATGAATTATGACTTTTTACTGTAAAATGTATTTTCCCGAATAAGAGATAGAACACCTTGGATTTTCTTTACCCCTTGATTAAGCATCGTTAGAAATACAATGAAAATATGGAGAATTGTTCTTAATTAAAGTGCCCTTAAAACATAGATTAGTGATGAAAGTTTTTTTTTTTTTTTTTTTTTTAAGCGAGGACGGCAAGGTGGGATTGCTACCTGCCAGTGTATGTGTTACTTTTATGTCACTTTTGCAATAATTAAGCGGTTTTTTTTTTTGTTTTTTTTTCGTTCTAATGCCGGCATCGTACTATTTTTAAGATATATAATGATTGCTACCGTGTTATAAAAAAGCAAATCTAATATCAATGGACAAATCGCGCATTTTTAAAAACTAGTTAAATTAGTTTACATTTATGAAGAATTTCTTTCCTATTCCAAATATTCAAATAAAAGTTCTTTAACCCTTTGCACTCCAGGCCTTTTTCGGCCGACCAAACGGTATAGTGGTTAGCGTGCTAGCTTCTAGACCGCGAGGTTGCGGGTTCGAGTCCCGTGTTAGGCATGGGTGTTTGTAAATGTATGTTGGCTTGTCTAATGACGAATTTTCGGCGCATTATAGCCCTCGTGTTGCTGACGGCGCCAGATAATCTGAATACAACCAACCGCAAATCAATGGACAATTCACGCATTTTTTTAAAACTAGTTAAATTAGTTTACATTTATGAAGAATTTCTTTCTGATTCCAAATATTCAAACAAAAGTTCTTTAAAAAAATTATTTAAATATTAAGAAAAACAAATGTCCGAAAACCTGGCCGATCGCTTTCCAATCAAAACGCTACTTTATAGCTGTGAAGTCAAGAGATCCTTCCGATTCTATGGCTATCGGGAGGTTTCTACCAAATAGTTGGTGTGAGTATTTTAAAGAATTGCCGTATCGTGTGTCGGTTTGCGAGAAACTTGAATAACTGTTTCCCGCTACAGCCAAGTTATTTCAGATCTTTTGACGTCACATTAGCTTCGAACAGAATGTGTCATTTTCCTCGCCAAATCTAACAGGCGAACTTTGGTTTCAAATTAAAAAAAAAACGCAGTGATCAGAAATTTTTGTGTTTATAGCCATTTTAAAACATTAAGATTTGAATTAAAAAAACATTTAAAAAAAAAAAGCGGGAATTGTCCATTCTGGAAGGCGATTTTTGTGAAAATCCCTTATTTTTCACCCTTTATACAAAGCCAAAATAGATAAATGACAGCTCAATTTAAAAAGTTAAGATCTCCGCTTCTACAATTAGCGACAAAACAGCTTATTTACAATTGCGTAGTGTATGGTTAATTTGAAAATATAAGTTATTTTTTCTTATCCTATGCCTTAAGCCCAAGGGTATTGTTTTCAATTGGTCAAATATGTGGTTGGTTGTTTGGTTGGTTGTTTTCAGATTATCTGCCGCCATCAGCAACACGAGGGCTGTAATGCGCCGAAACATTCGTCATTAGACAAGCCAACATACATTTACAAACACCCATGCCTAACACGGGACTCGGAACCCGCAACCTCGCGGTCTAGAAGCTAGCACGCTAACCACTATACCGTTTGGTCGGCACAAATATGTGGTCTGGTGTCCGTCCCCACTTAACGTTTGGGCATGCGCAGAAAAGGCTTTGTGTGGGCATGCGCCTGCTCCGCCTACTTGTATTAATTGTGTGGAAGATCGCACAACTTTCAATTACACTATAATACTGATGTGGATCTGTGTCATTTACCGTTTTTATACTTCCATCATTCATTTAGAGAAAATGGCCAGTTCAGCGATATTTTTTGCAATAACTCCCCTCTTTAAAAAGTATGATAATTTTATATGTATTGAACTGGTTTTTTTTTTCTTACAAGTAACTTGACTAATCCATATTACAGATTTTCCAATTTCATTCCCGCTTTGTAGTTAGGATGTTGGAATCGAGGATGGGGTATAAGGGGATGTGACCATAATTTAACCGTTTGTACTCGATGCCTTTTTCGCGCGGAGGTAACAGCAACTCGAGACGTTTCGCGACATTTTTGGTTCGGTCCGCTTCATAGAAACTAAACACAGTCATTGGCCCGGCATCAAATTCCCGCATCAAACCTAGTGGTCCTCTCTAGGTCTATTTTTTGTATATTTTTTAGTTTTAACTTCATTCTGTTCATCAATGTTGTGTTTTTAATTAAAATACTAACTTTGATACTTGGTCACGAATTTAAAGGTAGGCTCGAAAATTTGGATTTATGGGACATTTGTCCCCCACGCGACTAACCGCGACACAAAAGATCGCGCGCCTAACCAAGGGTTAAGATTGACTGAATAACTTTGAGCCGGTTTTCCTTCTATAGGTATCACCAAACGGTCTAGTGGTTAGCGTGCCAGCTTCTAGACCGCGAAGTTGCGGGTTCCGAGTCCCGTGTATGGCATGGGTGTTTGTAAATGTATGTTGGCTTATCTAATGACGAATGTTTAGGCTCATTATGGCCCTCGTGTTGCTGACGGCGCCAGATAATCTGAAAACAACCAACCTTCTATAGGTATCGTGACAAATCTATACTAAACTTCAACTTAACTTGACATCACTAGACGGTAGATCATCGCAGTGCTCATAGGTATTTAATCCATTTTGGCGACGTGAAAGCATAATGTTCGCCAAACCACAACCCTGTAGAGAACCAAAGGCTGTAAGGTTTGGCGAGAATTATGTCTTCACTCCGCTAAGATGGATTAAATGCCTATGAGCACGGTGAAGATCTATCGTCTAGTGATGTCAAGTTAAGTTGGAGTTTAGTATAGATGATCGGGAGCACAATTTCATTTCAATATGTTGTTGCTAAGATTGTGAAATCGGGAATGGACAGTTAAGGAAGCAGTATTCTCATAACTTGGGATCATCTGAGACCGGACAACTTCGGGTATTTTAGCTAATTATTTGCATTTCGGCAACCTTAACAGAGCATGATTTCAACCAAGAAAATGTCACAAACCAACAAGTTTCAATTATTGTTTGAAAATAAATTATATTAATTTGCTGGAAACATTACCATAAACTAAATGGATAAGAATGAGGTCGTGAAGGCTAATAATGCCAAATAGCCGTATTGACATGAATTAACACTAAAATATTTTGAGGTTTTATTTAAAAATCAGAATCAAAATAAAAACTTCTAAGGAAACTAACCTTAATATAAATAACTTCTTAATAATTTTTTTTTATATATTTTAGACTTCTATCACAAATATTATGCAAAATCTTAACAATCCCTGATTTTTCCAAAATACGGTTTCGAAAGTTCTCCATGAAATTATTATGTTTTACATTATCTCTTCCGAAAGACTAACCTTACCAAACCACATAAATTATAAAGCAAAAAAAAAACAATCCCGAATTCAAAAATATTCCACAAGAAAATATTAAACTAGATCAAGCTACTGATTATGGAAAAATTCAAAGGTTTTTAGAGGTGAAAAATTTGCTCATAGACTTTCTTGTGCACCGATCCGTTAAAAGCCAGTATTTGGGTCAAAATGTTTAAATTTTGGAAATAAGGATTATTGATAAGTTGTAGTGGAAATCTTCTTTCACAACATGAGGGTTATACAACGCAAAAACGTAATTAGAAGTGACATTGGATTTCAAGAATTTATATACAGAAATGCCTTCTGGATCCCTGAAGGTATGTTAACCCTTAGTTAGTCGCGCGACCTTTTGTCTCACGTTTAGTCGCGTGGGGGACAAATTCCCCCCCAAATTCAAATTTTCATGCATACCATTAAAATTGTGAGCAAATATCAAAGTGGGTATTTTAATTAAAAACACAGCATTATTAAACAGAATGAAGTAAAAATTAAGAAATATTTTTAAAATAACTTGAAAAAAAAAACTGTAAGAATAAAGAACATATTATTATTGAAATGAACTTTGCGAAGATTCAAATTTATATTTAAAATAGCTTTAAAACACAATAAGCATAATCACGTTAAACATTGTTGATAAAAATTATTGTGGAATTATAAATTTACATATAAAATAGAATGAAAAACAAGTATATAAGGCAGAGAAATAAATTTTATCTTAAAAAGTCATTCAATGTCCTCTTCAACATCTGCGCAATTTGCTCATATTTCAATCTGAATTAAATGGTTCCTGCAGACCCATTTGTCCCATTTTCAGTATTACTTGAAATCCCCCCCCCCCCCAAAAAAAAGGAAATTCATGTAAAAAAAATTGCATATTTTTATATTATAAAAACAATAAATTCATATTCTGTTTCGGCTTCCAATTCCTAATGTAAGAGAAAAAAATTGGTTGCTTGTTTTCAGATTATCTGACGCCGTCAGCAACACGAAGACTATAATGCGCCGAAACATTCGTCATTTGACAAGCCAGCATACTTTTACAAACACCCATGTGCCGACCAAACGGTGTAGTGGTTAGCGTGCTAGCTTCTAGACCGCGAAGTTGCGGGTTCGAGTCCCGTGTAAGGCATGGGTGTTTGTAAATGTATGTTGGCTCGTCTAATGACGAATGTTTTGACGCATTATAGCCCTCGTGTTGCTGACGGCGCCAGATAATCTGAAAACAACCAACCAACCAAACACCCATGCCTATCACGGGACTCGAACCCGCAACATCGAGGTCTAGAAGCTAGCACGCTAACCACTACACCGTTTTGGTCGGCATAAAAGAAAAAGATACAACCATCTAACAATTACGCCGTCTGGAAATAAATTTGCATTTCAAACTCTCATATTACCAAAAACTCGTATTGTAATTACCAACTTAACGATACAGCTATTTCGGAACCTACTTCTTTTGTTTGTTTGTTTGTTTGTTTGTTTGTTTTTAATTTAGAACACACTCAATATAACCTGGTAAAAAACTTCTGTACCAGAGTATTACATATTTGTTAAGCATATCCAGGGCCTGATTCACCATTAGGCCCTCAAGGCCCGGGCCTAGGGTCCCCTAAATTTGGGGGACCCCAAATTTTGAAAGTTTTCTGAAAATTTTAAATATAATGGTCTTTTTATGGGAAGGACTGAACAAAAATAATAAATATTTTTTAATTACACATCCGCAAATTCCATATTTTTTATAGTCACAGAGAGTTAAGTTAGATAAACCTAATTAAGCAAATCTTTCCGGTTCAGCCAATCATATACAACTTCTTCATACGTAGACGGAGACAAGGACTTTACGCCGCTGTTCTCCTTCTCTCGCCTCTTGTAAAGAGATGTTCACCAACCAACCAACCATATACAACTTCTTATATTATGAAATGAAAGAGTCTTTGTGTTTGGTTGGTTTGCAAGCTCTTCCGTGGACTTTTTCGAGCATTTTTGGCCCTCCTTTTTGGTGAGATCGTGGAAAAACAGTGGAAAGGTTACTTTGTATTATTTACAATTACTGTTATAAAATTAAGTAATCTTTATTATTATATAATTTTTGGACCCTGTAGTAAAATGTAAGTTTAAAATACAGGAAAGTGTGCTTTAAAATTAGAGTTCATGGGGGGGGTCTTGATTAATTCAAAAGTTTTGAGGAAATCAAGATCATACTAATTATGACAAAAAAATCGTGTGAAAGGAAACTGAGTTTTAATTGTAAAAAGTTAGTCTTAAAGAATGTAGCTTGATCTGGTAATATTATGACGTAAGGAAATAAATATTTACTATAGGGGGCCCCTCTCTGAAAGTTGGGCCTACAGTAAAAAAAATTTGTAAATCAGGCCCTGAGCATATCTGCCGCTAAAATAATAATCGTACTGATAATCGTTTTTAATATAAATCCTTTATATGCATTACCAATTTTTATTTCCAATTACAACTTATTTAAGCAATTTTGAGCGCATATCAAGTTTTCATAGAGTTTGAACACTATGAAGAAAACCTTCGATTCCGCTCATTGTTTGGTTGATTGGTTTGTACGCTCAACGACCTATATATTTATGCACAATGACGGCTAATCAGGCCGGGACCTACAGCTTAACGTAGAACGAACATCCACGCCTAACGCAGGATTCGAAACTGGCACTTTTGGCATGCGATGCCAGAGCGCTAACCCCACACCCATGAGATTGACGATTTCACGCATTAACTTTTTCCACCGCCTAAACTTTAAAAGAAAATATAGTCATCGACAACGAGTCTATATGCCAAGTTCTAGCTCTATACGTTTGACGGCAAGTGAGTTAATTAGTCTCCCAAAACGTCAATAGGAACGAGTGTAAAAGAAGCCTTTTAGTGATAAGGTCCCAAAACTTGACAGAAAGTAAGCATTATCATCCACAACGATTTTATCTATTAAGTTTCAGATTGATTGATAGCGGTCAATGGGTTAATTGACCCTCCGAAAATGTTCCCACCGAAAAAAAAAAAAACACACAACATCGAAGTTAATAAAAGGAATTTAAAAAAAAAAAACATATCATTATTTTAAAGATTATATCATCCAATCATTTCCTCAGAAGACCAGCACGAGTCTGTTTTCCTCAAAGCTAGCTCTCGCTCCATACTCTGGAAGGAAATAAATGGATAAGTTGAGAAAAATTAGTTCCATTTATTTTTTTCTCCCTTTTACTTTCATTGGTTCTTGGATGTCACGGTCGAATAGGTTGGTCACGCTGAATTTTATTCCTCATTAGCGAAACAACGGATATTGACACGGAATTCCTCTTTTTTTTTAATCTTTTTGCCATGCATCTAAATGAAGTGGTAATTGAGTTATAATAAAACTAGGGGTGTGGAACATCGCACAACTTTCAATTACACTACAATGCTGGTCCTTGCATTTAGATTTGACGTGGATTGATATTATTAAACTTTATCTCGTTCCTCTTACTTTTTTCACATTTCCTTACTTTTTCACATTCATTTTTAATGAATAAATTAAAGTAGTTTACCAGATATTTTGCCGATAGAGATGTTTTGAATATTTAAACTTAGATGCCAACACTAAGCACAGACTGGCCACAGAAACGGAGCTTTGTAAATGAATATAAAAATCAGCGATTCATAAAATAGATTTATATTAAAAACTTTATTTTTATCGGTTATATTAATTATTTAAACTTAGGATTTCAGACAAATACTCCAATGTGCAACTGTAAATTAACTATTTATCAGAAGCTGAGGTTTTAGTCTTTAAATTGATGCATCATTTATCCATTTTTGGTTTTGTATAAATGGAGATAAGGGGATCATCTCAAAAAAAAAAAAAAGTTAAGAAATAATACATGTACACTATCTACCAATAAGTATTTGGACACTCATGCTATTGAGAATGTCTGCAGTCCTGATTTACGTCACACTTGATCCCAATTCATGGTAGGCTCAACGCTGACTACTACTCCATTAACCTAGATAACTATGTGCTTCCTACGCTATGGCAATTTTACGTGTTGGATCATTGTTACTTCCAAGATGACAACGCCACTTGTCATGTTGCGAAGTCCACCATGGATTGATATGATAGCAGGCTGAACCGACTGGACTGGCCTGCTCAGAGTCCAGACTTGAATCTTATGGAACACCTCTTGGACGAGTAGGATCGCCGAACTAAGGAGTGCAGCAACAGTCCAAAATTGGTGAAAGAACGCACATGTCCTCTCCAAGACGAGTGGAAGAAAATACCACTGTCCATCAGCCAAACACTTGCGGAAAGCATGCCCCGGAGTGTAAGCACTGTAATTGCCTTAGGTGGAGGCTCAACCATCTATTGAATTTGAATAAATTGTGTTTTTATCTCTTTTATCACAGGTGTCCAATTACTTATTGGTAGATAGTGTATAAGATTCAATACAAGTCCATTTGGACGAAAAATGTTTTTCGCCTTTTCCGAAAAATCGTGAATGTATGGAATGCCTCCCTTATGAAGTCCAATTAGGCCTAGGATAATGTTTGAGCCAATGAAGGTTAGTGCTTATATGAATGACTATGCTATAATAAAAAATATATATATATTCGCTTTAAAAACAAACCTTGAAGTTTATGTGAAGTACACTTAAAAATCATGGTCGAAAAACATGGCACGGTTACGCTTCCTCGTCCCTAAAACAATTTACGTTTTACTATCATTTCCTTAAACCTGACTATACAAGAATAACGTCATTACACAGTTCTAAAGTTCAGATTATGCATGTCATTACGTACTGATATCACCTTCAGATCCAAACGGACCCTTTTGCTTCCTGCTTTCCAAGTCCAGACAGTTCCTAGAAATAGCACAAGACGAAGCAGATCGTGTGATGATATCGGCAGCCTTGATCTGTGCTCCCTTAACGAATAATCGTTATCAAAGGAAGAGTAATTGCGGGTGATGACATTATCTCGTGTTATTATTTATTGATCGTCTTGAATTGTTGTAATGGAATGTAATTTATTCCATAGGAGAAGACATCCGAATTATTAATTGATATTTTATTTGAGCAGTTCAAATTTAATAGAAGGAGGTTGACTTCCAAGTAATTTAGCAGGAAAGACGATTTTGTTTTAGTTTATCCGTAGATTTACTGGAGGGCGACCTTCAGTGGACGTCGGCCTTAACACGTTGCTTGCCGGCAATTTTACTGAGAATTTATCTCGTGTCACCGACTATTATTTCGTAATTGGCCAGGTTCGGGGCCCCAAAATTTTTTAAGTTGTTGTAGTTAAATTGAACACTGGGTTCTTTTTTAACATTTTATATTACGTTTTGAACACAAATAAACAAAAAAACTTAAACTGTTTTTAAGTAGCAGTCGTTAAACAACTAAATTTTTGGGGGAATATAGTAAAATTAAGATGAATTACATTTTTTTTTTTTTTTTTTTTTTTTTTTTGTGATTATGGAATTTAGAAAATGGTTATCAATAAACTTTCAGACTAAAGACGAAAATCCTTCCAGCAAACAGTAATAACTATTGGGCGTCCTCTCCAAAATTTTGTATAGGGCCCCGAAAACATTATGAGCTTTAGGCCCCGAGGGATGCAAGTCAGTATTTGAACAGCTCATTGAGAAGATAACGGTGATGCGAAAGAAAAGCGCACCACGAGCTTACTCGTGGTTACTTTGTAAAAGTTACTTAGTAAAAACACTTGAAATTTTTGTTTAACGTTGTGTTTATAAAACGTCCAGCTAGAAACCTAAAACTACTTACGTCGAACATTTCAGAGTTCTAAGCTTATTGGAAGATACTTTCTATCGACCCACAGACAGACACCGAGACTGTTTACTTATTATATATATATATATATAGTTTAAATCTTATCCTAGTACAAATTAACAAGAATTTTTTTTTATTAATCCTTGTTTGACCTTATTTCGTTCTCATTAACAATTCAGGAAATACGAATGCCTGAATACAGACCCCTCATTATTACACACGTCCCCAATTAAAATGAATGAATAACAGTCCGACAAAATCATGCAGTCTAGCCAGTTTACTTTGGTGCGTAAGATATAATGATAAATTAATCGAAACGAATGACAATCAAAACACAAACATGCAAAATCACGCTGAATTGTTACTAAAATTTAACTATGATATTTGTCCTTTTATATGAATTGTCGAGATTAGTATTCTTTTTCTAGATTTTCATAAATAAATGCTATATTTCTAATTTAAATTGTCCTTCAGAATTGTTCTCCAGTGTGGAGCCAGCTTTTGATTATAAAAATTATAAATATAAGATTATTAATATAAAATTAAAAATATAAAAATCATAAATATAAAAATCATAAATATAAAAATCATAAATATAAAAATTATAAATATAAAAATTATAAAATATAAAAATTATAAAATATAAAAATTATAAAATATAAAAATTATAAAATATAAAAATTATAAAATATAAAAATTATAAAATATAAAAATTATAAAATATAAAAATTATAAAATATAAAAATTATAAAATATAAAAATTATAAAATATAAAAATTATAAAATATAAAAATTATAAAATATAAAAATTATAAAATATAAAAATTATAAAATATAAAAATTATAAAATATAAAAATTATAAAATATAAAAATTATAAAATATAAAAATTATAAAATATAAAAATTATAAAATATAAAAATTATAAAATATAAAAATTATAAAATATAAAAATTATAAAATATAAACTTATAAAATATAAAAATTATAAAATATAAAAATTATAAAATATAAAAATTATAAAATATAAACTTATAAAATATAAACTTATAAAATATAAACTTATAAAATATAAAATTAAAAAAAAAAATCATAAAATAAAAAAATAAAAAATATATAAAAATAAAAAAATATAAAATTATAAATTATAAAAATCAAAAAATATAAAAATCAAAAACTCTAAATAACCAAAAAATATATATAAAAAAAATATATATAAATAAAAAAGTTTTTAAATATAAACCAAAAAAATTATAAACATAAAATACAGAAATACGAATTATAAAAATATAAATTATAAAAATTAAAATTATAAAACATAAAAATAAAAATTATAAAACATAAAAATAAAAATTATAAAACATAAAAATAAAAATTATAAAACATAAAAATAAAAATTATAAAACATAAAAATAAAAATTATAAAATATAAAATTAAAAATTATAAAATTAAAATTTATAAAAGATAAAATTCAAAATTATAAAACATAAAATTCAAAATTATGAAACAAACCATAAAGTAAAAAAATTAAAAACTATAAAAGTAGAAATTATAAAGTATAAAAATTATAAAGTATAAAAATAAAAATTATTAAGTATAAAAAAAATTATAATGTCTAAACGTAGAAAATGTAGAAGTTAAAATTATAAAATATGAAAATAAAAATTAAATATTATAAAACAAACCATACAGTAAAAAATTAAAAACTATAAAAGTAGAAATTATAAAATATAAAACTTATAAAGTATATAAATAAACATTATAAAGTATAAAAATAAACATTATAAAGAATAAAAATAAAAATTATAAAGAATAAAAATAAAAATTATAAAGTATCAAAATAAAAATTATAAAGTATCAAAATAAAAATTATAAAGTATCAAAATAAAAATTATAAAGTATCAAAATAAAAATTATAAAGTATCAAATTAAAAATTATAAAGTATCAAATTAAAAATTATAAAGTATCAAAATAAAAATTATAAAGTATCAAAATAAAAATTATTAGGTATAAAATAAAAAGATGTAAGGTTTATGGTAAAGGTTTTAAGTTGTAATTTCTATAATGAATCTGCACTTTGAGAAAATCAAGGAAAATATCCGGCTAATTATCAAAGAATTTAAAATTCCCAAAATCATTGTTGTGTCTGCTCATTTTTTGCCTATAAGTTGTGAAAATAAACTACGCCCTTCATGTAATAGGACGTAGGTCTAATTCCCAGGTTATAGGCAAGATTTCGACAGTTGCAAAGAACTAGTATAAATGTCCAAGTTCTCTTTAAAATGAAAAATATTTAAGTGGATTTATAATAGTTTTTGTAAATAGTTTCCTTTGTCACTGGCACTTATGCGTCAAAATTAAATCTTTGTGTCATAAAATCGGAATATAAATAGTGAAGACTTAATAATAATTTTCCTTTTTTTTATAGACCATATATAAATTAGATACTGTAATAGGTTGTAATGCAACATAGTGTCAGTAAATCCAGAGTTTTCACCATACAAAAATTCAAATATTTGTAGAAGAAAAAAAATATGCACATTTTTTTTTTTTGGTTGAATTAAGGGGATCTGAGACTCAAAATTTTTAAAATTCTCAAAAAAAATAAATTATTATTGTAAAAAAATAATACAAATATTTTTGAATAAAATGGGATAAAAACATTGTTTCTGTCATTAGTAGAACTTGAAATACATAAGTTTTTTATTACATGACAACTGTATCTCAGACATGCTATCTTGAAACTTTGAAACTGTTTTCTCGGTGATGGCTTTTTGTCCCTTTTTTGGTCTATGAAACTTTACACAATTATTTTTTATACATATTTCCTTAATTTTTCTTCAGGAATTTTTTTATTTATTTAACTTTTAAAAAAAAAGTTTTGAAGCTTAGCATGCTATGGATTTTATACAGATTTTGCACAACATATTTTTTCATTTTCATTTCATATATTTCATTATATTCTAATTACTTTATTGAAAAATCATGTAGACAATTTTTGAAATCAATTATAAGAAGTACTTTAAAAAGGATTGATTTTTGATATGGTGATTTTTTTAAAAAGGTTTTTTTATATATATCAAATTTAGGAAAAATCAGAATTTTAAAGTTTTTTAATTTAAAAAAAAAAAAAATTAATGGAAAATTTAAAATTGTTTTTTAAGTTTCAAAGCATCATAGGTTACTGCATAAAAAATTTCAGAAAAACAACCAACCAAAAATAAAGATTTTAGAATTTTCAGTCCCAGACCCACCTTAAATAGATTTTTGATTCGAGAGACCATGTTTCGACTCCTTATTGTGATCAAAAATATTTTCAACTTTAGTGGACATTTTCTGCTACTAAATGATTGTATCTCGCAATGCTTCTAATACTGAAGCTCTCCATGTAGAAAACCCCAACATCGTCTTTAGAGTGAAAACGTTCTTACTTTAGTTTTGTTCAGTTTTCGGTCGAGCAAAAAATATCCTTCTACCTCAACACGAGCTTAACACTTTTGCTTATCTCCCATTTACCATAAACTTATTTCAGTTGGTTGGTTGTATTCAGATTATCTGGCGTCGTCAGCAACACGAGGGCTATAATGCGCCGAAACATTTTGTCATTTAACAAACCAACATACATTTACAAACACCCATGCCTACACGGGACTCGGAACCCGCAACCTCGCGGTCTAGAAGCCAGCACGCTAACCACTATACCGTTTGGTCGGCAACTTATTTCAGTGAACAAGTTACAGTTTGTACTTATCGTTGGTTGGTTGTTTTCAGGTTATCTGGCGCCGTCAGAAACACGAGGGCTATAATGCGCGAAACATTCGTCATTTGACAAGCCAACATACATTTACAAACACCCATGCCTTACTCGGGACTCGAACCCGCAACCTCGCGGTCTAGAAACTAGGACGCTAACAATCCTTAATAGGTTGGTTGGTTGTTTTCAGATTATCTGGCGCCGTCAGCAACACGAGGGCTATAATGCGCCGAAACATTCGTCATTAGACAAGCCAACATACATTTACAAACACCCATGCCTAACCACGGGACTCGAACCCGCAACCTCGCAATCCTTACTAGGACTTGCTCTTAAAGATTTTTAGTGAATATTTTTCCGATAATGTTAAATGGTTTTTAGTTAAATGAAACTCAACAATTTTTGATCGAAAACACGATTAAACGTTCTTGAACCAAGCCTCACCACAAAGTTTCAAAAATATTGTTATAAAACATTTGGTTGGTTGTATTCAGATTATCTGGCGCCATCAGCAACACGAGGGCTATAATGCGCCGAAACATTCGTCATTAGACAAGCCAACATACATTTACAAACACCCATGCCTAACACGGGACTCGAAACCGCAACCTCGCGGTCTAGAAGCTAGCACGCTAACCACTATACCATTTGGTCGGCCCTACAAAGCTGTAAAAATATTGTTATAAAACATTTGGATTTTGCTGCATAGCGAAAACGGCGCAACCGCGCGATTTGCGGAAGGTTAATGGAGAAGCGTTCGCGTAAAAAGGTAAACAAACGCAAAATAAATCTTGATTAGTACGGAACGTGACCCAAAACGAGAGATTTGTCACTTAGTAAAATAACACCCGAAACCCGTCCGATTAAGAACACGCGCAAAGGTTGGGAAAATGTTGCTGAACATTGTGTATCGAACTCCGATAGCATGGAAATCGACGATTGATATTTTTTTTTTCGGATATTTTTACGTTGGAGACGAACGTTTACGTTTAAACACCATGATATTTACTATTTTAAAAAGATGTGTAAGAGAAATAAATAATTAAATCACTCGATAAGAAAATACGGTAGTATTCCATTAAAGGTTGGTTGGTTGTATTCAGATTATCTGGCGCCGTCAGCAACACGAGGGCTATAATGCGCCGAAACATTCGTCATTAGACAAGCCAACATACATTTACAAACACCCATGCCAACACGAGACTCGAACCCGCAACCTCGCGGTCTAGAAGCTAGCACGCTAACCACTATACCGTTTGGTCTATTCCATTAAAGGAAACCGTTGATATTCCAAGTACGGTACGGATTCTGCGCCAAGTTGATTTTCGCCAATAAATGGCAGCAACAGCCCTTTTTTAATAACAAGTGAACTGCCTACGGTTGCCATAATTTGTCACTGTTTTAAATAAACAATTCTTGAAGCAGAATCCGTACCGTAAACTGAAGTACTACGGTACCTAAAATACTGTCTATCATAAATACTAGCTCCCACCAAGTACTCTAAAGTTTTCTGTTGCTGTAAAAGCAAAGCTTATCCCTTTTCCTACGTAATATTCCAGAAGAAAGACATCAACATTCACTCGCTGAATATCCTGATAACATAGTAGCGATATATTATAGATAATCAAAATAGATTACTTCCAAGTAAATGGAGTCGCCAAGACGAAAGCCGTATTGTTACCATTTAGACCATCAATATTCAGCGTGCATCACCCCTATTTTAAATCGAAGAGTCTTGTTTCTGTAGTGATCGGCACCATTTAAACTATCTGGCGGTAGCTATTTTCTTGATAGACAGTATAGCAATCGATATAACTCTATAACATGGGGTTATACAGCTATAGTATTGTTAAAACTATGTAACAATACAGATCTCAAGAGAATGTCGCTTGGCAAATATTTCGTACTAATCGTTCGTAAAAGTTTTTATTTGAGAAAACAAATTTTGATTAAATAACCAATAAAAGTGTATTTAATAAATTGATTAGAAATATTCGGTATTAAGTAAAATTATTCAAAAATATTATAGCAGAAATTGAAGTAACTCAAAAGTATTCCACGCTAAACTTGATTCGAAACACCAATAAAAAAGAAACATGTTGAGCGAATAATTAGATTTTTAAGAAAATAAAAGTAAAACAAAAACTTTGAAGCGTTTAGCATAATTTAAAACTATTTGAGAAGATCCTGGTTTCAAATTAAATATTTACGGAAAATACGAATAAAAAGAAAATAAATTAAAAGCATTCAACTGTTTCGAATTCATTTACAAGTAAACATAATTGAGAATTATTTTCGTCTGGGAATGATAATAATTTAGAAACATTTCGACTGCAAATGAAATAATTTTAAAGTATTCGACCACAAATGAAAATAATTCCACGACATTTTAATTCCAGATTAAAATAATTTTAAAAATCCCATTTCAATCATTAACGAAATTAATACAAAACCAATCCGTTTCCTTTAAAAATAATTTTTAAAAAATTCGATTTCATAAACCATTCATTAAACAGTTATTTCATAGGAAATTAACTTTAAAAAATTCGAATTCTGAATTAAATAAATTTGCAAGGCTCATTAACTTGAAGATCTATTAAAACTAAAAAAAGCACCTAACTTCACTTCACAAATAAATTTTAAAATGTTGACTCAGCAGACGATAATAAACAACCACTTTAAAAACAAATCTAAAAAATTGCTTACCTAGCAGACACATAAGGGATCCACACAAACTGAAAGGCCATGACGCCTGTTCTCGACTAACTTCGAAAACTTGAACCACAGCGACATAAATTATTCCGGCAGACCGATGCAAGCCGACAGTTAAGAAACTTAGCCAAAAGCATGCGAATGCAATGCACCAAGAATAGAATGGTTCTCTTTTCCTCTCAGCAGACGATATTGCTCCCGTGTTCTCCATCTCTTGTTTATTTCGATTCACTTTCTGAGGGATGCCAAATGTCGTCTGCTCGAGTTATAGCGGACGCAGCGCCACCCAGCGAGGCGGCGATTCGAAGGACTTCGGGTGTCGTAAACTCGAGAGATTTCAGCTTGTTTTCGCTGTCCCGTCTTTCTTCGGGTATCCTTGGATATTTTTTTTTTTTATTCGCTTGATGAGTGAGATTATTCTAAACGACTAACGTACCTAACTATTAAAAACACATTTTAAATCATTCACTGATGTAGATAGGAATATTTTTTTTACTTATGAGGTCAAATAAAAGATTTTATGAGATAGTAACAGTGCTAGCAAGTTGCTAATTTATTATTTTCAATTGAGAGCCTGAGAGGCAAGGGGTCCAATTGAATTTTCTTAACTTTTGAGAAAATATTCTTTAAAGTTTCTTATTTATATTAAATTTGTATGAAAGTTGTTTGTTATTGGATTGAAGACGTCACTAGTTTTCATAGAATTTAATACAAATAAGAAACTTTAAAGTGTATTTTCTCAAAGGTTAAGAAAAGTCACTTAGACCCCATTGCATCGATTTTTTTTAACACGCTTTTATTAGCTTCGTATGTTTCTACGTAACGGAATCTTTGAACTCGATTTTCGACCACTTCAAAACGTTGGATTAATTTGAAATTTTGCACAGTTATCAAAGACCGATGACAATATAATAATTCGCAATACAATAATTAGGGAATTATCGCAAGGATTAGTTCGTGTTGCCCTTGCGCCGTTAAACTCCAACCAACCAACCTTCTCCGGATTCGAACCCTGCTGTCCCGTTACCCGTTACAACACAAGTAGTCACAGAACCTACCATCGACAGTTAATAAGACAGACATTTGAAAGATCTGTCATGGGCACTACGGTTATACTATCAGCAAAAAGTTATTCAGATTTATCATGTAATAAAAATAGACGAGCCACCGATTGGTTTTGATATAATATTAAAGCGTTCCTTTCATCTGGTCGGAACTCTGGGTTGCAAGGATTAGCTCTAGAAATACCACAGTTTTCCACTTAAATGTGGACACGATCTAAGGAGACATAACCGAATTAATGAGCTATTCGTGGTTTCACCTTAAAATGACGTGTACTGAGACATGCATGAGTTAATAATTGAGACAAGCATGTGACTACTGGCCGGATCAACTAATAGGGAGTTTCAGTCACGTTTCACAATTGAATAATTGAATAATTAATAGTTTAAAAAACACGCTTTAATAGAAAGTGTGGTTTTTTTAGTCGCATTACCCTTACCAAGATCATTAGGATATTAGCGATTTTTCATATTCAGAGACACGACAGTGTTTTGTGTACAGTACCCAAAAAAAATCAGAACGATGTCTATATCTTCGGTTCTAATTATCGTAGAATCTTACGGTTTGCACCAAAATGTTTTGCTTAGGATTTTCTATATATTTGATGCAATTTTTTTTCTTAAGGGACAGTTTACTAAGTAAAAGTAACGTTATCTTCGAAAATTTTAATACGAACCCCTATTTTTTATCATTTCATTTTATTTAAAATACATCATTTACTCTATTGACGAAATTTCAATGCAATATGTTGAAAAACACGTCATTTATGAGCGAAAATGTTTCGACCATTTTTTAACCGATCTTCAGGGAGAATTTCCATAAAACGAAAGGTATTTTTAAGGTTCTACTTCAAAGCGGGAGAAATCGAACGGTCAGTGCGGCGTTTCACGACGTTAAAAAATACAAATATTAGTCTAAAACTGCATAGAAACTACTTGGATTTATAGTGTCATATTTAAGATTAATACAAAAATAGCAAGTAAAGTCAAAAGTAACATAATTTATTTACAACATTAAAGACGTGCATTCTTCACACGAAATAAATAAAATATCGAAAACTGTAATTGCAGAAGTATAACGTATACTACTGATAATTAGAAAATTAATAAATATAAAATGTAGGCATTAGTAAACAGCATTCAGCAAAGCATGATTATTTTACAGAAACATTTCACTGTAAACACAAATGTAACTTGATTGTTGAAATTATTTATAAAATAAAAAATCACATGATTCAGTAAAATTTTTAAAGGATAACTTATTGAAATTGCTTTAAAAATGTTGTTTTAAATAAATGTAATTTAAGAAAGTAATTTTTTTTTTTTAAAAAAAGGACACTGTTGAAAACCACACAAAACATATGTTCCACGATTCCAAACA